>CAUYLG010031173.1:0-94658 GCA_963573385.1 Cacajao melanocephalus | reverse complement strand
TTCTCTCTGGCTGCCCTTAGCATTTTCTCCTTCATTTCAACCCTGGTGAATCTGATGATTATGTGCCTTGGGGTTGCTCTTCTTGAGGAATATCTTTGTGGTGTTCTCTGTATTTCCTGGACTTGAATATTGGCCTGCCTTGATAGGTTGGGGAAGTTCTCCTGGATAATATCCTGAAGAGTATTTTCCAGCTTGGATTCATTCTCTTCATCACATTCAGGTACACCTATCAAAAGTAGATTAGGTCTTTTCACATAGTCCCATATTTCTTGGAGACTTCGTTCATTCCGTTTTACCCTTTTTTCTCTAATCTTGCCTTCTCATTTTATTTCATTGAGTTGATCTTCGACCTCTGATATCCTTTCTTCTGCTTGGTCAATTAGGCTGTTGAAACTTGTGCATGCTTCACGAAGTTCTCGTGTTATGTTTTTCAGCTCCATCAATTCATTTATATTCCTCTCTAAGTTGTCCATTCTCATTAGCACTTCATTAAATCTTCTTTCAAGGTTCTTAGTTTCTTTGCATTGGGTTAGTACATGTTCTTTTAGCTCACAGAAGTTTCTTATTATCCACCTTTTGAAGCCTGAGTCTGTCAGTTCATCACACTCATTCTCCGTCACGCCTTGTTCTCTTGCTGATGAGGAGCTGCGATCCCCTGTAGGAGGAGAGGCATTCTGATTTCAGGTGTTCTCAGCCTTTTTGCACTGGTTTCTTCCCATTTTTGTAGATTTATCCACCTGTCGTCTTTGTAATTGCCAACTTTCAGATTGGGTCTGAGTGGACGTCTGGCTTGTTGGTGATGAAGTTTTTTGTTTCTTAGTTTTCCTTTGGCGGACGCCCCTTCCCCACAGAGCTTGGCCTTCCCAGGTTCAGCTGTGCTTACTGTGAAACTCTCGGTCCTCAGCACTTCCAATTGCTGTTCTCCTTGTGGGTATGGGACCAGCCGAGCCCGACTCAAAGGGCACCCAGTCGCGTATACTCAGCACTGAGAAGCGCCGCGCCAGGCCGGGGCGCCGGCAAAACAGCTGCGCCGGCCAAAAGAGTCGCGCTGGCGACCCGTGTGGCTCCTCCACCGGGAATCTCCCAGTTTGTGGGCCACAGAAATTTGTCTGAAATTGCAGCGTCCACTTGCTCTCTGTGCTTTCACTGGGAGCTACAATCCTGAGCTGTTGTTAATCGGCCATCTTGGATCTCTCTCCCGCCTTTGCCATTTTCATAGACCAGGAGGACTTATAGTTGTTGCCAGCTGTGAATTCCCAAGGCCAGGTGCACACACTGATGAGTATTTCTTTGCTAATACAGTTATTATTTTAACTAGTAATTCAACTGTGGTCTAATGATGCAGGTACATACTATATGCAGTATGTAATTATGGAGTGTGGTTTCCACAGTGTCAGATTATAAAGAGATGATCAATTACTGAGGCTCTTTGGGTAACTTAGTGTGAGTGGGAGCAGGAGAGTAACCAGCACATGGAGGAGTTGAGACTTACTCATTGCCTCATTTATCATCCCACCATCAGCATCCGTTGGAGAAGCTACCAATTAGGACAAGGCTTCCAGAAAGTTATTTTAAAATCACAACTTCCGTTTCAGAAGTGTCATAAATTGGCAGCAAAGTTAAAGTTGTGTGAAATTGCATATGTTGTGTAATAAACAGTCTAGAATTTGGAATCAGAGGATCTTTATTCTAGCCAGATTAAATGCTTTAGAGTATGTAACTTTGGGAATCAAATAACATTCGATTATCAGCCTCATAATCTTTGTAAAATGAGAATTATGACCACTAAATACCATTAATATCATGTAAGTAGCACTCAATAAAGGTGTAAAAATGTACTGTTAACTTTGGTTACTTTTGAGAGGTTTTTTTCCCTTACACTCTTTGTTTTATATGGGAAAAATAAAAAGATAAACATTTAAAAATGACTTTTCTGAGTTCTTTTGAGCATAAAATAAGACAAATTTTTATAAATTTTAAAGATTTGTATGTGTAAATTGTCATCATCATTGTTATTCTTTGAGGACCATCTCCAAAAAATGTTGCCCCACAAAACAATGACAAGACCTGTGAGAATCTGTCTTTCCAAATTTAATGCACTTGTCCAGCACCCAAGAAAGATATCACATGGGGCTTAAGAGTGTAGACTTTAAAGAGAACAGAAATTTTAATTCTGATTCTGCCCCTTTCCAAGGATTTAAACTAGGGTCAGTTTCTTGAAATGTTATTGAAATTATGTTGAGGTATTTTTATTATTTTATTGTAACTATCAAATTTTCGTCCTTCAACTCTCTATAGTCTGAGAGATTTACTCATCAATCTTCCTCTTTCAATATACTAATTCTCTCTTCAGCTGTGTTTAGTCTATTCTTTGGTCTGTTCCCTGAGGTGTTTGTTTGTGTGTTTGTTTATAAATTTTATTATTTATTATTTTTATTTAGTTCTTTTCAAAAATATGCCTATTTTCATAATTTTCTATTATTTTTTAAAATTTTTGTACCTTATTTTATCTCTCTGAACATTTACAGTTAGTTAATTTAACACCCATATCAGAGTGCTCTATTTTCTGAAACTCATTGTCCATGATTTCTGTAATTTGCTCAGTTGCCTCTTTCTCATGTCATTGTATTTCCTTGTGTACTTTGTAACTTTTGTCTGTAGAATGATCTTTTGTGGTCCTAAGAAAATAATTCTGAGGAAGTTGCAACTGTTTCTATGTTGTGGAGGTTCTCCTAGGGGCAGTTTTATGATCAGCCTTGCAAGGCCCTAATAGGACTCAGTTCCAGACCAGTTTTTATACTAGTGTCTAGCCAAGGGCTTTTGCATATAAGGATAGTGTATGAATTCAAGCTTCATAGGCATATACCACTCAATATTTTTAATTCCATTTCCCACATTGACTCTCTATATTCATGCCTTTGGGGAGATGACTTACTTCTCTGAAGCACACTGGAGATGATAAATTTATCTAAAAAGACCATCCTTTCCTATCTCCCGGAGTTAACAAAGGACCATAGTTCCTATTTCAACTATGAGAGAGGTCTGAGGCTTTGAAGCCAGGCTCTATGAAGGTGTTTGTTCACTTACCCTAAGGCATATGTCCCATGTAATTGCCCATGAACCATGCCATTTCACACACCTCAGGGATTACTTTTTCCATTCTAGTGCAATAGTTGTAAAATTTCTTTTAAAACATTTACTTTGGTGCTATATTTATATTATGGTAATGATTATTGTAATCTCATCACTTTCACCAAGCATCTATATGTGTTTGAAATATGAAGCAAGAGACCTATACAATTCATTTGTGCATCTTGACTGGAAAATCCCTTTTACTGTTTTGGAGGCGGTATTATTATTTTCTTCATTATTATTCTAGTTTCAATATAATTCTCATTTGTAAGACATCATAAAAATTTATAAACATGACATTATCTAAAATGCTACAGTTTAAAATGAGAAAGTTCTAATGCTATAGTGAAAAGACAGAAATCAAACTGTCGAAGCTGTGAGGGGCAACAGTCTCAATGGACTTCTTGTGATGTTACAAACCAGAATTGCCACCAGCTTGTTGAAAAGGGAGAGAAAGAATATAAATGAGAACAGAAGCCCTCCTAGGAAACACTGGATTCCTAAATACCAGTGATGGTCAAAGAAAGCAAGAACTCCAGCGTTCATACTAACAGAAAACACAACTGTATTAACTTTTGTTCACTCTTCTTGAGAAACCAAACAAATCATTCAGCAATTATTTTCAAACAGTTTATCATATAGTTTTAAGATACATATGGAGAAAAGAACAAAAATCAGGGTTTATGTAAGATATTGTCATTTTGTAGCCTATATCCTATGGTAGCCTTTTCAGCTTGAGTTATTTGTCCTTAAGGATGGAAAACCATCTTTTTATGTGAGAACAACCGGAATACATTTGTAGAGAACTAGCCAGATCCCACTATATTCCTGCAGCCAAAATTCAGCCCTCCACATGTTTCAGCTTCCACTTCTGCCAAAATAATAGACTGAATAATCAGAAAATGTTCCCACTAAACAAACAGGAAGTCTACAATGATATGTTGAACACTCTTTAAATGCATAGCTAAAATTCTGAGAAGGGAAATTCCTGGGCACCAGACATAAAGAGAATACTGAAAACTACAAATGTAAATAGGTGAGCAGAAGTTGCAACTTCCCCAGGAGATACTGTCAGCCTCTATGATCTGTATTTTGTATTGCTATATTCATTATCACAGGAGATGAAACCTCAGGCCAGTGGGAAATAGGGATATGGAACTGACACCTACATCAAGCTGAGGACCTTGACAGTGGGATTAGTAAAATGTATCAAAGATACTTTGTCTGCTTTTGCTTCATCTTTGCATGGAAAGACAAGTCTCCCTTAAAAATGTGTAATTATCAAATTATGTTGCATATGGATTTGGTGTCAAATTTATACCATCCAATGGAACATAACTCATAATCATTTGTAACTTTGTATAAAATCATGAAGGAATTAAAATACTGGACAAAATCAACATATAAGGTAAATGACTTAAAGCATTTTAATATTATTGTATTGATTAAATGGAGAATACAAAGATTAATTACTTTTAGACAAGCATATTTTATATTTAAGAGTAACACAACAATCAGACATTTTATACACAAACATATACATACATATCTGCATTTTCTAAAACAATTGAAAAATAAAAAGGGAATAAAAACTACTTAATTAAGAAGGTGAAAAGGAAGGAAAAACTAGTTAAAAAGAAGCCTGGTGAATGGAAAGCACAAACTAAGATGATAGCAATAATCCCAAATTTATAATTAGTCACAATAAATGTAAAGTGCTCCAAAACCTTCAGGTAAAAGACAGAAATTTGGAGATTAGGATTTTAAAACAATAAATACATTTATATGCTACATACAAATGAGAAGACAGAAGTTTTTTTTTTTTATTGCTAACAATACAAATACCCCCTTTTCCCTCTTAAAGTCGTAAAGGCTCAAATGAAAACATATTTAATTAGTATTTCAAAATGCATATGAGCACTTTAGTGCAAATCAAGAACATTTAAGGTCCATACAGGATTTTTCTACATTCACCTTCATATCTGCCCCATACTGTTGTTGGCAAATAGTTAAGGCCAACTTCTTCAAGTGGAAAAAACGGGCAGACTGACAGAAATTTGCAACTGATTTCCTGAGTGCACACTGGGGGAAGCTGGATTGAATCTCTATGTGATGATGGAGCTGAGATATAGGAGCACATCAGGAACTGTGACAAGGAGCATATCAGGGACTCTTTCTCCCCGACTCACTATTTTGAAGTGTCCAGAAGCTTAGTCAAATATGGAAGCTATTAATGTGAGGGCTAGAAAAGCAGCAAGAAAACTGTCTCAGGTCAGTTGCTGCAAACCATTATTCCTATGTTAGGTTCTGGACTCAAAGACTATAGCTCAGCAACCTATTTGATTTGAAAGAAGCAGAGAGACAAATAACCTTCTAACCTTTAAGATAATTGTATAAAGAAATAATAAAACAAATCATAAGCTTATCTAACTGTTATATGATTGATTAGCCTGGGGGTCCCCAAACCCCTGGCCACTGATTGGTACCATGGTGCCATGGCCTGCTAGGAACTGTGCCACACAGCAGGAGGTGAGTAGCCTAAGTGAGCATTATTGCCTGAGCTCCACCTTCTGTCAGATCAGCTGAGGCATTAGATTCTCACAGGAGTACAAACCCTATTGTGAACTATGCATGTAAGTGATCGAGGTTGCACACTCCTTATGAGAATCTAAGTAATGCCTGATGATCTGAGGGGGAACAGTTTCATCCTGAAACCATCTCTGACCCCATCTGTGGAAAAATTGTCTTCCTTGAAACTGGTCCCTGGAACAAAAACGGTTGAGGACCACTAGCTGCATCCCTAAGAATATTCCCATGTCCCTGAGCTCATACTGTGTCACGCAGGCTGCTAAAGAGGTACAACCTATACACAGAGAATGGCCTTCTTAAATCTGGCCGCAGAGGGCAATCAAAAAAGAACAACCCGTTAGAGAACACCTGGGTTTCCAGATTGCCGGAACAAGACTTTCTGGCTTTATCAGAGACAAAAATTCCTACTTTCTGACCTGCAAGATATGATGACTGCCATGGACATATAATCACTGTATACTATTCACCAATATCTACTTCTTCAAAGAGGAGTCTTATACCATCTGTACACCACAGTGTATTGGTAAGTTAGATGTAGATAAATTTATAATTTAGGCATATATTAAAAAACAAGGAGGAGCTACATCTCAAAGTGAGCAAGAAAGCTATACATCAGTTAAGGAGGAATCCTAGACTTGAACTTTTTCCCTTTGAGTGAGTTTTATGTATGAAAATGTAGGTATGTAGGTATATTTTGAACAGCAAGGAATATACTTTCCTGAACATCTGTTGTTTTCAGCTCAGCATCCATTTACCCTCCTTCTGGGGACAAGACCATGAATTTCCTTTAGGAAACTAACTTACTTTCTTTCTCAACCTGGTGGATTTGGTTGGATTAACCCCATACCTGCTCAATGGGCCCTAAATAGCTAAAACCAATAAATGAATCCAACACCCTAGATACAATGAGATGAACTCTAGAGGGGGGAGAATAATTAACTCTTTTTTTTCAAATTCTTTGTAGCCAACAGAGTATGTACCTGTCTCTATGAAAATTACTTGGCAGTGATCATTTTGTTTATTTGGTAGCTTTATGATTTAAAGAGATTATTTTGATCAATTTTTTTTTGAGATGGAGTTTCAATCTTGTTGCCCAAGGTGGAGTGCAATGGTGTGATCTCGGCTCACTGCAACATCCACCTCCAGGGTACAAGCGATTCTTTTGCCTCAGCCTCTTGAGTAGCTGGTATTACAGGCATGTGCCACCAGGCCCAGCTAATTTTTTGTGTGTTTTTTACTAGAAATGGGATTTCACTATGTTAGCTAGACTGGTCTCGAACTCCTGACCTCAGGTGATCCACCTACTTCGGCCTCCCAAAGTGCTGGGATTACAGGCAGGAACCATCGCACCCAGCCTGATCAATTTCTGTATAAACACTGACATTAAGCTCAATATGTGGCACTATCTACAACATTGAAACTACTAGTAGTTAATCAAAGGATATCTATCTGTAAAATATATGTTGGGTAGAGGAACAAAATCAGGACAGTGGGAAATAAGAAAAAAAAAAAAACCAAAACCTTGGTTAAGAAGGCAGACTGGTCTGAATAAGTTCTCTTCTGATTCTGAAAATCACTGAGAGTGTTGAAATAATGTTTTCAGATAAGGATTTGTATTAGCTTTCTATTATGCCATAACAAATAACCACAAATCTAATGGCTTAAGAAAACACAAATTTATCTTTCAGTTGTGTAGGTAAATCTAATATTTGGTCTCACCAGGTTAAAAGCAAGGTGTTGGAAGGGCTGTGTTTCTTCTGGAAGCTCTAGGAGAGATTCCCATTCCTTATTCATTCAAGTGGTTGGCAAAGTTCATTTCCTTGTGATTATAAAACTATGGTCTCCATTTCTTTACTGACTCTCAACTGAGAGTCATTCCCAGCATCTAGAGGCTGCCTGCATTCCTTGGTCATGGCCCCCTTCCTCTGTTATTAAAACCAACAACGACAAGTTGAGTCCCTCTCATACTTGGAGTGTATCCCCTTTCTACTTTCATCATATCTCCGTGACTAATCCTTCTGCTTTTCTCTCCCACGTTTTTTGGAAATGGAAGATTGGGCCCTCCTCAGTCATTAGAATAATCTCATCTCAAAATCTATTTCCTGAATCACAACTGTAAAGTCCCTTTTACCATGTACGATAACGTATTCACAGATTCCAGAGACAAGGGTGTGGACATCTTTGGCAGGCCATTACTCTACCTCCCACCACATCGCTACTGTAATTTTAGCAGGATTTCACGGAAGTGTGTTTCAGAAATGGAAAACACAGTCGGAAATGTTTATAAGAAGCAACTCAGTCCAACTATCTTCAAATCAACTAAGCATGTTGTTTGTAACATTTGCACAAAGTGAAAATGGCCCTCACTACCCAGATTGACTGACAAGTAACACACGTTGCTTTATCTCTCAGCGACAGCTATAGTCCACAGCATGACATATGGTCTCAGAAGAGACATGCTAGGTCCTGTATCCCTATAAAGCAAGGGCAATCGTTTGGGAGTAATGAATTGCTTTCACATTAGGCCACAGAAGTATGTGACCACAGATTTTTCTCCTCTGCCTAACATATCATCATTTCTCCATCTCCAAATTCTATTTAACTGGACATGGCAGGTCTAACGTAGCCTCTTAAGATGCATGTAGATGCTATCATCCTCGTATTAAGGTTTGTCTTAATTTTATTTTGTCTGTATCAAAGCAAGATGTATTATTCTTGATGTATTAAAATTCAAACCTATCTATAGAGTGAACAAGAAAAGAGCAAAGCACCAGGGACCAGAGATGCAGGGCTCTAGTCTCTACTCAGTCACAGTAGTGTCCTTGGCTATACCACTTCCCTTCATAGATTTTCTCATTTGCAAAATGTAGAAATATATTCTTAGGCCATTTGCATTCTGGAAGTCTACATGATTAACCATATCAGAAATTGAATCCAAAAAGTGCTTTGAAATCTCATTTTCACTGAGAATCCCAATTTATTTAGGACATGATGGAATAACTATACTTTTATATTTAAAAACATATGTTAATTTATGCTATTAGCTATTGGTAATTGCATATTGCTTTTTTCAACTAATCTTTGGAAAGGTTATTTCTCTGATGGCTTGAAGAGAAGAAAATGCATATTGGCAGTGCAGTGTGGTTGTCAAATGCACAGGATCTATCTGCCCCCGACTGTCTGGGCTCAATGTCCTGACTCCTACTTAGTAGCTGTATAATTATGAAAAGGTAACTTAATCTCTTTGTGCCTCAGTTTCCTCATCTGTAACGTAAAAATAGTAATAGCTATTTTGAAAGTATATGAGATGGAGTTAATGAGTTAATACAAAGTTCTTATTGCTCAGCCTGACAGATAGTAAATGTCTAATAAATGTGAGCTATTATTACCAGACTCACAGGTTTTTTTTTCTTTTTTTTTAATAACTGAAGGGTATCCCTTGAAATAGTCACAAAGCCCATTCTCAGATTTGAATCTATTCTCAAATGTCTTGGATCCTCCAGCGTATGACAATATTCAGCTGAAATTAAAGCAGAAAAAATCCAGGAATGCACATACAATGAGGCTCTCCTTGTAACAGTGGTGATAAAACTAAATTGAGCTTAAGTTGTTTTTTTCTGTATGCTTTTAAAGCATGTATATAATTTTAAGCAAGACTTGGATTCATCAGAACAAAATTATCTCATCCAAAATTAAGGGCTGAGATTCTATATTCATAAAAAAAAAATGAGGGGCTGGGGGAGGTGGGTGTGAGGGTCACAGTTAAGTAGGTTCTGAAATGTGCCAGGAATCCTTAGACATGAGTACTAGTAATACTCAAGCTAGAGCTGATGCTTGCTATGTGAACTCTGGAGCGTAACTGCAGCTTCTGTGAAGGTACCATTTTCCCTTCTCTCCAAACATTAGAACTTAACCCTCATCTGTAAGTCTATGACAGCAGCAAACTGAAAGTGTGGCTCCTGTCACCGTTTTCTTCAAGGGTGAGTCTCAGTGGCTAGATCTTCTAGGCAGAAACAGGATAGAACAGACGTGACAATCAGTTAAATTTGCGGTTTCTTCTGGGTCTTCCCAAAATAAAAAAAGGTCTCTAAGAAGAAAATCTTGGTAGTGATAGATGAACATAAAGATGACAGTGATATTGGTAAGAAAGAGAAACACCTTCGTGTTAAGCGTCACCACTTTATCTAAATTAGCACCTCAACAAATAACACATCCATGAGATGGGAGTATTTGCGTCATATACTGTGGAACAAAACCAAGGCACATCCAGGATTAGTAACTGGCCCAAGGTTATTACATTATTTAAACCTGTGTCTGAATTCAGAGACCTTCACATTGACCACTGTACTTTATTGCCCCCATAAAAACTGTAGGGAGGATTCCTCTCCACCTGTTCTCACCTCAGCCTCGCAGAGCGTCTTTCCCTTGTCTCATTTTTCCTAAGCATCCAGGCTCACATTCAGTATTTGTGTTTACTTATAAAGGGCTTTGCTCCGGTGATTAAGGACCTAACGCAGATAATTACCCTGTGATTTGCAAGCAGTGCAGTGGCTGGTATTTCAGGAAGTAGCATTGCCGTATAAATATTACCTGTGTGCTGTGTCAGCTTATTGCCCACCTTGAGAGCAATCTCACTGTTAGTTTTATGGCACATTAAGTCTCCTTTTGGAATGAATTGGGTTTGTGTGAGTCTGATTGGTTACATCAGAATAAAAGAGTAAACAGCAGGGATGACTGGAAAGCTATAAAAGAGACGCATTAGAGAAGGGGAAAGGTGGTGGGAGGGGGGAGGCATTTAAAGGAGACGTTTAAAATGATAAACTAATGGAAACGGGGTATGAGTCCGAGAATGGTTATACTTACTGCAGAGAGTCTGACTGTTACAGCAAAGGTGTAAGTCAGAGGATGAAAAACAGCACTACAGGAAGGAAATTATCTGGGAGGGGGGTGGAGAGAAGAAAAATATTAATAGGTGTTATATGTCTACCCCTGTATCTTCTTATACATTTAAGCCAGCTGTAACTTTTAGGGACCAACCTGACACCACCGGCAGTCTTCCAAGTTGCCCCCCTACACCATGCCCTTTGCTGTCACCAACAGAATGGGACAAAGAGGGACTTCAGTGCCAGATGCCAAGCACTTAATACGTGATTCCTCTGCTAACATTATAACCACTGAAGCCAGAGAGCATCTTGCATATTTTGGTATGCCTGATACTGGCAGGAAGTGATCAATAAATATTTGTTTATTCAAAATAAATAAATTAATGAATAAGAGGATGTACTGAACAGCAAAGTCCATCTCTAGAAGTACCAATAAAAGTAGATTTCTTGGTATGAATTTCTGTACAAACCTAGAGCCTCTCAAATGCTGTTTTATTTGCTAATTACAAAAGATTAGGGGCCCAGAATTTAGTCAAAGTCCCTAACTTTTTAAAAAATCTATAATTTTGAGATTGCTTTATGTTATAGGTAGAAATTTATAATAGTACACAAAATACAATAGTTTATATACTCCTGTGGTGGGGAGCGGCCTCTATGATGTATCATTAAAACCAAATCAAGGTGAAGAAATGTATTTGAAAAAAAGGATGCAAAAATATGTGTGTTTGGTTTGCTTGTTTCAAAAAGTCATAGAAAAATTTAAAAAATTAAAATGGTAACCTATGGGAGGAAGAAAGAAAGAGGATACAGAGGATTGAGATTAGACATTAGAAGTGTTTAAATACTGCTTGTTTCATACCCTTGATCTTGGGATAAAATATATATTTGACATAATTAGAAAATAAAAAATATAAAGGCAGTTCCTAAAACTAGAAATCATAATGAAATAAAAGAACTTAACTGTGTGTTGAGCTGGTGGCACCGCCATACATAGGATAATTATTTTGTGTGCCTTTAAAACATGTTTATCATACTGAATATCTCTAGTAAGATACATGCTAAGGACAGTAGACTTTAAATATACGGAAAACATATATCTCTACATTTGTGGCAGTCTTGGTAGTTATTCTGAGACTGTCATGAATTTTAAAATTTCAAAAATTAGTACTTATGTTGCTGGTATTGGGAACCAAGATTTTTGATAAAAGAATGAAGTATAGATATAAGCTTGAACAAACTAATTTAAAACTTAATAGCCCAAGAAAGCTTATTTTGAAGTACCATAAACCTATGTGTTTTATCTTCAAACAAACATACTTAAATAAACATGTACTTATGTGTGTTGACAGACACAAATGTACATATGTACACACACATACATATATGTATGCATGTATTTCCCCTTCTGATTCTGTGTATTGTAAAGACCTAGAAATTATGGCCAATCTAGGAGCATTGGGCACCCCTATCATACAGAATATGGTCTCAAATACCAGGACTCTTTGAGAGTTGTTGACGGAAATTGTACCAGATGAGCTTGTAGCATTTCATCAGACCAGAAAGCAAAGAAGTTATCAAAGACTATGTTGCTATTTTATTTACTCACATATTCTGGAGGCAAGTAAAAGTAATTTGTATTAGTCATTGTTTTTTATTTATACTAGTTTCTTCTTCCATTTGGTGTGGTGCACACATACATGCATTTCATGAATTTATAGCGAATAAATATAAACATCACTACATTTGGAGGAAGGAAAAAGGAAAACCACCAAAAGCCCATTTAGACAATTAAAAACTACTCTTTATATCTGGCATATAAGCTGCTGAGAACTACTCCCTTAAAATCATTGTTATATGCTGTTAATTAACTTGCAGTCTTGACTATTCTTTGGCTTTTCCTTTCTGCTTTTGTTTCAAATAAATATTATTTCAGTTTGTTCTTGTTTTGCTCACATTCTGTGCTTTGCTTTTCAATACTAAGTTAACTAAGCATAGGTAATTTTTATGTTTTTTACTAAAATCAATAAAAGGTTTATGTTGCCTTTAATAGAATACATGCAGAAGAAAATGGATGAAATTAGTTGCTAGAATATTTCAATTACACAATTTTTAAGGTGTATTAAAACTTTCCACAATTTTACTTTTTTCTACTTTCAAAAGTTACATTTAAAAAATATGTTTGATATTTTATTAATTGGTACATAAATGTTTACAATTGTTATCTTTTATTGCAGACTATGCTGTGAGTAATATAAAATAAGCAGCTTTTTTCCATTTAATGTTTCTTACCTTGAATTATAATTTCACTTATGCCCTCATTGTCCGGCCATATTTCTCAGATTGTACTTTGCATTCTGTCCAGTCAGCAAATTTGATGATGTAATTGCAGAGATAGTTTTCCTCTGTCTATAGACTCTCTTCGGGGATAAATGTTCCTAAACTATAAAAAGTATCATTTTCACTTTAGGTATAATACAAGGAAAAGACCCAGACTACACACTCTGTTGCCTCTTAAAAAACAGGTAATTAAGTGTGGTCTGTGGACCACCTGCATCAGAATCACCTGGGATATTTGTTAAAAAGGTAATCTGCAGCTAGGAGCGGTGGCTGACGTCTGTGATCCCAGGATTTTGAGAGGCCGAGGCGGGCAGATCACGAGGTCAAGAGACCGAGACCATCCTGGCCAACATGGTGAAACCCCATCTCTACTAAATATACAAAAATTAGCTGGGCGCAGTGGCGTGTGCCTGAAGTCCCAGCTACTCGGGAGGCTGAGGCAGGAGAATTGCTTGAACTCAGGAGGCACTGCAGGGATTACAGTGAGCCGAGACTGCGCCACTGCACTCCAGCCTGGCGACAGACTGAGAAGCCTTCTCAAATAATAATAATAATAAGGTAAGCTGCAAGACCCCACCTAAGAAACATGGAGTCCGAATCTTTGGGGGATAAAGTCCTGGTGTCTGAATTTTCAGCAAGCTCCTCAGGTGGTTCCTATGGTCATTACAGCTTGAGAACAACAGCCTGAAAACAATAATGACAAAGCGTCACTAAAATAAATTCACCTTTTATGTATTTGGATGATTTTACATGGAAAGCTTCCAAATTAACTTTTTCTCTGTGCAGAAAGAGTTAAGTAGTTATTAAGAGAACCTGACAATATTTATGGAAAGATTATTTCCTATTCCCTCTCTTATTAACTCATAATAGCAGAAGAAAAAGAGGTAGCATAGTATTCAATTTGCCTTCTTTCCTGCTGTAGATTTTTCTCCCATTTTGCCCAAATATTTCCCATTTTCTACCTTTACCGGATCTTTAGCTGTTACTGCCTTCCTATTTATAGTTCACGATCCTCACCTATAGGATCTTTCCTATAAACAAACCAAGGCTTTTTTTTTTCATTTTTTATTTTTTGAAAAAGGAAACAAAATAACCCCACACATTTGAAATGATAACAATGTGTTAACATGCTCTGATTACACAATCAAGGTTTCCTCTTCATTTTATTCCTAGGCAACAGAGTTTCAATTTACCATACCAAGTATCTCAGTACTTTTGCTGTCAATCAATGAAGCTGTAATATGCAATTCAATCATCATGCATTTCTTTCCCCACTGAACAAACATTTACTGACTTTTTAGATTAATCTTTTGGCCAAAGTAACTCAAAACATTGTCAAACACATAGCGGTGTATAATAACTTGATTGAGTCCCTTCCCTTTGCTCAAGCATTAGCGAGGCAAATTTTTGTTTATTCACTTTGTTTTATTAGGTCAGGTCATCAAAATGGGACTCTTTGTCAGCTTTAAATGACATTTCAATTTGTTGAGTACATTCCTAATGGAATTCTATACACTTTCCCCTTGGGAAATATTTGCCTTACAGGCCCCTATGAAGCAAAGTCCACTGCAGTGTCACTAATGAGTTCAAAATATCTATTAGCAAACAAAGGTTTTGTCTGATCCTTAGAGACATGGTATAAATGAAATAAATGGACCTTTAGAGAGAATCTAATTTAACTCTTTCATGTTTACATTTAAGGAAACTGGAGTGCCTAGAGATGGAAAATTTCTTATTCAAGGCAAAATTATAAGTGGCAAAGCTCAGAAAAGTGTCTGAGTTCTAGTCCAGTGCCACAGTGGCTATGCCGGGGTATCAGTGGGATATGTCAGGATATTATTTTTCACATTACAATAAAACTTTTCCTTGAACCTGCTTATTCTCTGCCTATTTGCAAAACCATTATGTCTTTATTCCACAGTAAAAATCTGTAGCTCCTCTTTTTCCTCCATCTCCTGTAATTATCAACACATCTTGAAGACACTACCCTGGAAATAAATTCCAAATCCAACCACTTTCTCTAGTCTAAGGCCCCAACATCTCTTGCCTAGTCTGCAGCTGTGGCTTCTCTCAGATGATCTCTTTGCTTCCACTTTCTAGGTCCTCCTCTTTGTCGTTACCTGGGTCAGTTCTCTACACTGGAGATAAAGCCAGCAATCTTCTCAAAACAATAAAGCCTTTGATTAAAACACTCAAATGACTTCTACAGCCCTGTAAAGTAGAATCCAACACATTACCATAGCCTGCAAGGTTCGACAGCATCTGATTCCAGCCTCCCTCTCTGACCTCACTTCCCGCTACCCTTCCTCTTGTTCGTTCTGAGAGAGCTACACAAATCTCTTGTGGTTTTTCATACCAAGTTCATGATCTTCTAGGTCTTTGTCCTTACCATTAGCTCTGCCAAAAAATGCTCTTTGGACTCTGTGACTTCATCCCTTACTTTGATCAGGTCCCAATTTGAATGTTATCTCCTTAGCAAAACCTATTCTTATCCCTTGATCTCAAAGAGCTACCTGCTCTTCATGCTGTGTTACCTTATTCTACTTTAATCTTCTCATTTACTATTCCCCAACTACAATGTAAGTTGTTTTTTGTTTTTTGAGATGGAGTCTCGCTCTGTCGCCCAGGCTGGAGTGCAGTGGCATGATCTCAGCTCATTGCAACATCCACCTACTGGGTTCAAATGATTCTCCTACCTCAGCCTCCTGAGTAGCTGAGATTACAGACACACACTACCACACTCAGCTAATTTTTGTATTTTCAGTAGAGATGGGGTTTCACCATGTTGGTCAGGCTGGTCTTAAACTCCTGACCTCCTGATCTGCCTGCCTCAGCCTCTCAAAGTGCTGGGATTACAGACGTGAGCCAGTGTACCCAGCCAATATAAGCTTTATGAGAACAAAAAAAAAAGTGTCTATTATGTTCATCTCCAATGTTTTACTATCTGTAGCAGTGTCTGTCAAGTACTAAGACCTTAATTATTATTTATTGAATAAATAAGTAAACATCACTGTCTAGGAAAAGCAAAAGCATATACACACACACTCACCTGTACACCCATACACACACATACCCAATCTGTTGTGGTGAGGCCACAGTAAAAATACTGCATTTAATTCTACATCCTCTTTACTAGGTTGAATTAATGAGGCTCTTTATCTTTTAAAAAAATGAATAAAATTATTTGAAAACCTAAAAAATCACTACCTGAAAAAGGAGTAAATAGAGCACGGGTAGAGCCTGAATAGATGGACATTTAGGAATAAAAGTTACAGAAAAATAGATTCTAAATTCATTTTAAGAAAGGGATTTAATAGCCATAAATAAGCAAAAATAGAATGGACTTCAATGTGAAATTGTGGGTCTGCCATCATTCAAGATGTCCAAGTATAGCCTGGGCAATCACTGATGAGCACAGCTGCAGAAAGTAGTTTAGCACAAAAATAGCTGCAGGAAGTGGTCTGATTGGTCAGTTCCAGTCCCAAGGTGCTCTGATACAGAGATTTTACTCGTGTTATCATTAGTCAGGGCATTTAAGAAATACTTTCTTAGAAACTGCTTCCAAGTCTATGGCTCATTCTTTAGAATATATTTATTACTGACAAATTCAAGTTTGCTGAAGAAAGTGAGTGATAAGGCTTGTTGATAATAGTTTCTTTGTACTTCAAAAAATCGCTGTGACTGTTACATGACTACTTCATTTCGTCATGAGTTTTTAAATCTATTTTTTAAATAGGAATTCCCATATTATTTTGACAAATGATAAAATTAGAAAAATTCTTTTCTGAGGTTCCTCCTTTGAAGAACAAAATTATTTCAACTTGCAAATTTTAATTTGCATGAATAAAAAAGAAACATACCGAAATCATCAAATTAAGTTACGATCTCATCTCTTGCACAACATTCATAACTTTCCTAATATATGCAAAGTGATTAAACTAAATATCTCATTTTAATGCTTCATAACAATGAACATCATCAGTTTCTCTATTTTCCTGATGTGTAATTGAAGATAAGACATATTAGGTTACTTGGTCCAGAATTAATCAAATGCAGACCAGGTCTCAAACCTTGATTCTAGGTTCATGGTCATATTATTCACCTCATCCTGATCACTTTGGTCTAGAATGAAGACCTTAACCAATGCTGCAAAATTCCAGGCCCCACTAAAGAAACATGGAAAAAATAATTCTGGGAGGTCTCTACTTTTTATTTTTTTCTCAAACTATGCTGTATAGGAAGTTTTCTATTCAGCCTCCTCATTGGAATGTTCTGGCTATAAAGCACAATAAAAATGTCGAAAATTATTCTCTCCTGTAATGTAGGCCTTTTCTTGCCAGTGTGTAGAAAGCAATGATGGATTTTCAATACACTTTATACATTGTCACACTCTTGTTATTTTGTTTTCCAAAATCTATTTACATTCCATAGCTTTATGTTAAGCTTGGGTTACTAACTCACACATTTATTCTAAACTTAATTGAATTTTTATTACTCATGATAAAATTGTTGTTTTGCATTTTGCACAATATTTCTCTGCTGTGGACTTTCATAAGGTACAATTATACAAGAATCAGAGCCTGGAGCAATTAATTATTAATGAATGGAATAAAGATATTAATGTTTATTTGTAACAAATGAGAGGCTATATTTGCCTCCCTCAATTGTCACAGCAGACCCTGGATTTTGATGCCTTTTCCTTGCCTTAATCAGTAAATTCCAGTCCTAGGATCATAATAGCTAGGTTATCTAATATTAAGATGCTATCTGAAATAGGCCTTCATATATATATATGTGTGTGTGTATGTGTGTGTGTGTGTATAGATATGCATATGAACATATATATATACATATACAAATTCACACATATACATAAAAACATACATATATACACTCAAATACACATAGGCACACACATATAAAATGTTTTGCACTGATTTTTTTTTCATCAGATTGACCACTGAGTAAACTGCATAAGGTAGGGAGACTCAGTATTACTCTTTTTGTTCCAAAGATGAAGAAACTAAGACCTGGAAATTTTAAGTGACTTACCTGATATCACACAGCCATTAAGTGGCGGAGCCAAGACTCAAGTCCTCATCTCACTGATTCCAAAGTCCAATAACACTAAATGCTCAGGAGCTGACAATAATGACCCTCATTAGGGCTTTTAGGGTTTACGCTGTACTAGGCAGTTTACACGTAATATCTCATTCATTCCCCTAAACAGCCATGGGTTAGATACTAATTCACCTATTACAAAGTCAAAAAACAAAAAGCAACAACAACAAAGACGGAGGCTGGAAATACCTCTGCAATTATATCATTAAAAAAAAAAAAGTAACTTTCCCAGATAACTTCTCAATTGCAGAGCAGTGACGTCAACTCATGTCTTCTGATTCCTTTTACAGTTCTTAGAAACTCATCTTCCTGGTGTTTTCCTCTCTGATAAGAACAAGAAAAAAGACTTGTTAAGTGAATGCCAAATAAATATTTGCTTAACACAGAAACATCTAATTGAATAATAATCTATTAAACTTTACTTTACCTTCCCTAACCCCCATTCCCAACCAGATAATCAAAGATCATGGTGCCATATTGGTGAGGGGGAAGGGATATAGAATAGGATGCATGAGAACCATAACTTGGTATACATTAAATGTCTGATATAATGTCTTTTAAAATTCTTGGTTGGCGTGTTTCAAAAACCACATATTACATTGTTCAATGACAATTCTACATAGAATTAGATAAATTAATAAGTATATATGATGTGTTAAATGCTTTTTATTTATACTATTCCATTTCATTGTCTCAGTCTATATAAAATATTTATTTATTCTGCTTTTGCAAAAGAAACTGTGGCTCAAGAACTTGAATGTCTTTTAAAATCCCATAGCTGGAGAATGGCAGACTTCAGATTCATATGTCAGCCTTCTGATTCAGGGTGCAGTGCTTCTTTACCCACTGTATTCTCCACAGTGCCTGAGGTTGGCATATCTTTAAGTTCAAGGCAACCCACTTCTTTCATTGAAATTTGCCCAAATACATGGTTGATATTGGGCATTCCTCTTCTGAGTTCCTACGATGGTTTCTGAAACTGTAGGTCAGCAGCATTGCTTCCTTTACTCAGATGACTTCAGGGTCAAGTTTCTGGATCGGAAAACATCTTTTCTTAATTTTATCATTAACATTGTTTTCTGGTAGGTTCTAGGGACATGGAAGTGAGACAACATCCTTGGTGTGATCAGCTATTTGGGGGCTAGTCCCCACTGTGATTGTAAGGAGGGCTTAGACATTGACTGTGATAACAGCAAGCCAGAGCTGTGGGATGACAAATTTGAAGGTAGAAAAGAGACTGTGGGGTAGGCTGCTTAGTTTCATAGGGTAGCAAGAGCTTAGCTCAATAGCAGATTTTTGGAAAGCCAAATATACATGAAATTGTGGGTTAGATATCAGAACTGCTGTTGAATGAGAGAGAAGTGCACTGGTTCAATATCGAGCACTGTGAAAAGCTTCTGAGGAGCAGCACTTCATCCTCAAAACCCTGCGCTATAATAGCCAATGCAGCTCTACAACATTAGAGGCTAATTTTTCTTTCACTCAAGTCCTGTCATTGTTGGAATTAATGTGTGTGAGGGTTATTAACCTACATTTTTTTTTTTTGAGACAGAGTTTTGTTCTTGCACAGGCTGGAGTGCAGTGGTGCAGTCTCAGCTCACTGCACCCTCTGTCTCCCAGGTTCAAACGATTCTACTGCCTCAGCCTTCCAAGTAGCTGGGATTACAGGCATGAGCCACCGTGCCCGGCCTAACCTATAATCTTTTAATTCCCAATCCCTCCATATTCTGTGATGCTATTACTGGGTCTCCACCAAGCGCATTTCTCTTTGGTCAACTTGCTGTCTATTAGTTTTTTTTTGCCAACAGGGAGTGTTAGAGGGAGCCTAGAAAACAAGAGGTGCAAAGAAAGGACTTGATCCATTCCATTTTGCATCCTGGTTTGCAGTTGTCTCCCCAGCAACAGCTCTTCACTTCAGCAAGCAGCAGTTGCTTCCACATTCCAGTTTCTTTCAGCAGTCTCAGAACCAGCCGCCACTAGGTTTCAGTGTCAGCTGAAAGGGAGGCTGTACTCAGAGGTCTGAGTTACAGCTCCTCCTCTGAGCTCTCAGGTGCCAGTCCAATGGATGCACTCTCTCTTGCAAGATACAGTTCCTGGATTATCAGGGACCCCTCCTCTAGGCTTCTAGGTTCTTATCATCCTAATATCTTTATGTTGCCTCCTGGTCATAACGGTGGTAGCTGTTTCCTAGAGTTATTCTCTCTGTGTTAACTTGGTGTTTCATGGTAGCTTTTTAGTCCTCCAATGCCACTTCAACCAGTTCTCTACCTTAAATTCTCTCTGAAAAATAACTTGTTTTTTGTGTTCCCGGAAGGACTCTGCTTGTTTTTTTGGGTCTGCATAATCTAGTTTGGGTTTTCACCAGAGTAGCCTGAAATGTCTTCCCTTCAGTGTGAATGGTTAGATTGAGGTTCTTAAGTTCCCTTTCCTCTAGGTATCTTTATTTTAAGATTGGCCATTGCTTCTCCACATGGGTAAGCATATCCAGCCCGACTCAAGGTTGCACCCTGCTGGTTGAAAATAGATAGCTGATACAAGGTGAAAAGAGGCTATCCTGACAGAGCTCAGTTGCCAAAGTGTTTGGAGAAAATCAGTTCCTGAACCAATAGAGACTCTACTCCTTGTACCAATGACCCTATTCAAACTTTTTGTCATTTGGTTTTGTGACACTTTCATTCCCTATACCTCATTTGTAAATTAATTTTAATTTTTT
Organism: Cacajao melanocephalus; assembly: GCA_963573385.1. Lineage (NCBI taxonomy): Eukaryota > Metazoa > Chordata > Mammalia > Primates > Pitheciidae > Cacajao > Cacajao melanocephalus. Next base: position 73,883 of record CAUYLG010031173.1, on the reverse strand, counting down.
TTTTTTTTTTTAGAAACAGGGTCTTGCTTTGTCACCCAGGCTGGAGTGCAGTGACACAATCATAGCTCGCTGAAATCTCGAACTCCGGGGCGCAAGTAATCCCCCCCACCCCTACCTCAGCCTCCTGAGTAGCGGAGAATACAGGTGCAGGTCCTAGCACCTGGCTAGTATTTTCAACTTTTTTTTGTAGAAATGGGGTCTCGCTATGTTGCCCAGGCTGGTCTTGAACCCCTGGTCTCAAGTAATCCTCCTCCCTCAGCCTCTCAAAACTCTGGGATTACAGGCGTCAGCCACTGTGCCTAGCCTCCCTACACCCCCTTAAGAGCCATTATAATTAGAGTATATTAAAAACTATTTTTATTTGAAAATTTTATAAAACTCCTAAAGGTAAATGAGAAGAATTTTAGAGTAGCACCCACCTTCTGCTTGATAAGAAGCCCTGTTCTTTATATTTGATTATTGAGAACTATCCAACAAGCTAACTCAAGAAGTTATTGATTGAGCTGAATCCAATAACTCAAACATTATTATGGCAACATCTCCAAAATTACTGCCATCTTTATCTGAAATATACTTATACGAGAGGGGAAAATAGAGCTCATTCTGCTCATTTTATTTCCAACAAAAATTGACTGAGGGGAAAAGGGCAGGTTGCCAGTCTGTTTCCCATTTCATGGGAAGGAATTGAGAAACAGCCACCAGAAATTTCTATTTTATTATAAGAAAAGTTGAGTGAACACAGACCAAAAGGATGTAAGTTTTTATTTTAATAGTTTATCATTTAAATATATTTAAGATTTCACTTGCATTCATTTAAAAATCTATTTTCCTAAAGAAATAATAATTTATGGAACATGAAAATGAAATATCTTTTTATATGTAATATTTATGTTCTTCCTCATCCCAAGAGGAAATTCTCAGCATAAGGTAATATTAGCTCATACAAGTCTTGAAAGATTCATTAAGAGAAAGCTTTTGAACTAGTGAGACAAGAACCATTACTTAGTCATATGTTTTTGTGACCTATACAGCAACCTTGATATTTTTTAATACCTGACAATGGTATGCTTATATTTTTGTAAGAAAACCTTTACTCTTACAAAATTCTTTCATCTCAGTTGTTGTTAACTCCATCATAGAATTATGGCTACTCACAATCTATCTTGTCCTGCTGGGCAGGAGATTCTTTTTGTGTTAATTAGTTTTCTTCTCTATCTAATAACAATCAGAGAACAGATCCAGAAATTTGAGGATTTTCTGCTATGGTAACTCAACTCTTACTTTATTAAATCCACACAATAGAATCAATGAGAAAAAAAATCTGTTGTTGAAGTTGGATACAATTCAGGAAATCTCATTGGCAGGAGAAGAAAATTAACTAGCTCTCTATAGCAGGGTCTCATCTTCTTTTGGAAGTGGACTTCCTTTTAGAGCCTTCCAGTTACAGCATTCCTTACTTACTGAACATTCCTCAATGCTGTGAATAAAAGAAATGTTATTTCACACAAGGATTTAATGTTTAATATTGTTAAGATGTGTGTTTGTGGTGGTTGGTTAGGGCTGGGGATGATCTCTTTCCCCAAAAGTAGAATAAAATGCTGATTAGTGCATACCCAAGACTGAATCTGTGGTTAAAGAATGGCCTGTTAAATAGATGTGTGTAAAAGCATGGTCTTAAGGCACTTGATCTTAAAATAGCTCATACAAACCTGAAAGACCCTAAATGAGTCCCTGACAGTTGAGACAGTAGCCAAGAGTGGAAAGAGAAGGGGAAAGAGCCATGGGCTTGTGGGAGGAAAGACTCTTGTCCAAGATCTCTGATTTTTCATAGTGGATCTGTCTGCCACACCCTTTATTTGTTAATTTTCCTAATAAATAAATAAGGCACATAACTCTATAATCTAGCATGTAGACATTGCTGAATAGAGAACTACAAAGAGTCTTTCAAGTGCAAAATGAAGCTTAATACTTGTAATTTTAATGCTAATCATTGGGAAGGCAATGTAAAAAAAAAAAATCTCAGCAAATAATTTTAAAATCTAATATGTTAGTTGCTAACTCCAAAATTACTGTGGTGAAAGCAGACTGTTGTGCTAATTAAAGCCTTTCTTTAAACCTAAGAACCATTATGAAACTAAAATAATTCTATATTGATCTATAACTGCTACCTGATGGTAGGGCAGCCAGCTCACAGAGAAGAGCAAAGGATTCCCGTTGATATAAAACTTCATTGGAAAGTGCTTAATATAAAATAAACACACACCACCCTATCACACCCACACACATACACAAACACACGTGGTCAGGTAGAGTTGAAAGTGCATTGGACAGAAAGAGAAAATCTAAGAAAAACATCACCCACTAAAATGCATGGTTTTGGCTAATACATTTGCCATCTATGTTTCAGCTGTTGCACTGTGTCACTTGGTCAAAAAGAATGATGGAGATGAAAGGTTTATTAAAACTAATAATTAACTAGGAAGGCTGAAATTCTGACTCTGCCGGACTTTTGCCTCTGTTTGAACTTGGATGCATCACTTGACCTAATCTTAAGCCTCCATCTTCCTTCAAAATAATAAGGGGGTTGGACTACATTAGGACTGAAAGTATATTAATGTGCACTTGTAATGTATTAGAAAATATTTTTCATCAAATTCATTATAAAAAAATGGAAGAAAAAGTGGATTTATTTGAATAAACAAACCTATTCAATTTTTCAGCAATCATTTAGAGTGCCTGCTATGTACTCATTGCAAATAAGTCTTCCATTTATAAGATCTTGTGTTAAGGAGGCTGCATATTTGAGAGCAATTAATTTTAATAAAAAGAAGAAAAGTGTAACATGGGCTTCACTAACTTTCAAATGTTGCCCAAAGCCTTGGCCCAAATGCCACAATCTTAATGTGAACTCTTTCATCATATTCACTATCCATCTACAAAATTTCAAATAGCAAAAAAGTTATAATGTTTTAATTCCTTGATGTTGGACACAAATTACAGTATGGGTGAGAAGAAAGCCTATTTTTGAAATATAATAAGCACTGGTGGTAATTAAACTATTATCTATTCTGATGTCAAAGAGAGGTAAATAATCTATTCTAGTGGTATATGTCATTTCAGCATCTCCAAATTCTTTCTCCAGATAAATGAACTGCATCCACTCAAATACCTTAACATCTCCTCCTGATACGCATTTATAGAGAACAAGGTCTCATACCAATTCCTCAACCCTCATGAACTCACTATTGAAAACTGTAAGGTACATTATTGTATAGATTGAAAAGTGGCAGCTTTTTTTCTTTCAATTACTTTATAAGAAGCTCCATTGATCTATACTTGGCATTCTTCATATGATCCAAATCAGCCTGTTTGTGATAAGCAGAATAACGACCTCCAAAAGATATTAATATCCTAATCCCTGAAGCATGGGAATTTGTTACTTTACATGGCAAAAAAAATTTGACAGATGTTATTAAATTAAAGATCTTGAGATGAAGAGACTATCCCGAAATATTCACTTGGGTCCAATGTAGTCTAAGAATCCTTACAAGGAAAAGAGGGAATCAGAGACTCAGAGGAGAAGATGTGAGGATGAAAGCAGAAAGTGGAGTAAAACCATTTCTGGAAGAGAGCCATGAGCCAAGGAATATAAACAGTATCTAGAATACAGCAAAGGCAGGGAAAATGTTCTCCCCTAAAGCCACCACAAAGAACACTGCCCTGAAGATTTGTTTCAGATTTCTGACCTTCAAAAGTCAAAGATAAATTTTCATTGTTTTAGAGCCTTCAGGTTGGTGAATGCGTCCATGTGCTGAGAGGGTGGCACACCCTAACTCCATGGGAGAAACTCCTGAACTCAGGACCCTCCTGGACCTTGTCTGATCTACCTCTTCATTGGTATCTTTTATTACAAACCAGTAAATTTAAGTATAAATAAATAATAAATGCATTTTTGTTAAAGTCACTAGGTGTGTAATAATTTATTACAGCAGAAATAAGAAACTAATGCACAGCTTGACATCCCCAATCCTCGCACTGGAGGGCAGACTGCTAGTCCCCCTTTTAAAGTTCTTTCCTCTCTATTAATTTTTTTTTAATATAATGGTCATACACTTTCTTCAGTGTTTTTATTCCCACCTGACCTTCTTCTTCACTGGATAGCTTTTATTTTTGTTTATTTTTAATGTTTATGGATATGTAATGGGTGTATATATTTAAACAGTACATGAGGTATTTTGACACAAGCATGCAATGTGTAAAAATCACGTCAGAGTAAATGGGGCGTAGGGTAACCATCAACTCAAGCATTTATCATTTACAAACATTCCAATTATACTTTTTAAGTTATTTGTAAATGTACAATAAATTGGCTGTAATCACCCTGCTCTGCTATCAAATATTAGATCTTGCTTATTCTAATTATATTTTTGTACCCATTAACCATCCCTACTTCTCCCACACCCCCACTACCCTTCCCAACCTCTAGCAACTATCATTCTACTCTCTAACTTCATAAGTTCAATTGTTTTCATTTCGGCTCCCACAAATTAGTGAGAACATGTAACATTGTCTTTCTGTGCCCGGCTTATTTCATTTAAAAAAAATGACCTACAATTTTATCCATGTTGTGTTAAATGATAAGATATCATATGTTTTATGGCTAAATAGTACTTGTTGTATTTATGTACCATACCTTCTTCATCTATTCTTCTGTTAATGAACCCTTAGGTTGCTTCCAAATCTTCAGTATGGTAAATAGTGTTGCTATCAACATGGGAGTGCAGATATCTCTTCTATATACTGATTTCCTTTCTTTTGAGTATATTACCTAAGAGTGGGATTGCTGGATCATAGTTAGGTCAGTGCAAAAGGAATTGCAGTTTTTGCCATTTTTGTTCATTTTTTGAGGAACCTCCATACCGTTCTCCATAGTTGTAATACCAATTTACATTCCAAACAACAGGACATGAGGTTCCCCTTTCTCCATATCCCCACCAGTATTCATTATTGCCTGTCTTTTGGATAAAAGCCATATTAACTGGGGTGAGATGACATCTCATTGTAGTTTTGATTTGGATTTCTCTGATGAACAATGATATTGAGCACTTTTTCAGATAGCTGTTTGCCATTTGCATGTCTTCTTTAAAGAAATGTCTATTCAGATCTCATGCCCATTTTAAAATCAGATTATTAAATTTGTTTACATTGAGTTGTTTGAACTCCTTATATATCCTGGTTATTAATTCATTTTCAGATAGATAGTTTGGAACACCTAATAACTCTTGGGGAGTCCCTTTGGGGTTGACTCATCTGTTCATAATCCCTGTCATCACCAGTGTCTTCACCATCCCCCACCTCTGTTCTGCCACAGGTCTGCACTTTGTGTTGTTGTCCATTCTACTCTGTGATTTGGGGTACCATCAACGTTTGTTTCTGCTTCTCCTACCATCTCCACATTGGTTTCAGAACTGTAGCAATTCCCCTCATCATTTTAGTCCATGTGTTTGCACGGAATTTTCCCAAAATATGTTACAATGCTTATAAATAGTTTTCTGAGGAGCTAGTAGAAAGGAGTAACATTGAGACTAACTTGTAACTAGTTACCAGGTGTGACTACTCTCAGATCACAGAGTTACATGCCAATTTCATTAGGTTACCTCAGCGTACCTTTCTGTCTTACTAAAGCCTTCCTCCATGCCTAGCTCACAGCCCACAACTCAATGACAGCATTCAGCTTTCCATGTACCATTATACATGCCCCCGAGTGTACATAGACACTTTAACCTAATGTCTTTGCTCAATGAACAAAGAATCTGTTGCTAAGCCACAATCTAAGGCTCATATTTCGAGTCTTTATTTTTATCCCAAGATCTGCCTCTCTCCAAGTCTGGCCAACCTGGGTATTTTCCACGGCCTCCAAAGGAAATCTGCCCAGTTAATAACAGGGAATTTTACCCTATGGTTCCAACAAGATAATTACTTTATAATATAATAATCCAATGCCTGAAAAGTACATAAAGATATAGCTACATCAAAGCTATTTGTTTTACACCAGACCTTACAAATTGCAGAGAAAAAACTCCTTTTAATATTTCTCAGAGTTTAATTTAGTAGTAACATTTCACATAGAAAAACAACAGTTCAGTAATGTTGAGTTTCTCTAAGTCTAATCCAGCCACACTTTATTAAAATATCTATTTATAATTATAGTTTATCCTTATATTCTCAAAAAACTAATTCACTCATTTGGCTGAATTATTATCAGGTAAAACTGACCTAAAACAAACTGCATGTGTTTAAAGTGTATACTTTGATAATTTTTGACATATGTGTACACCCATAAACCATCATCATAATTAAGATAATTAACATAGCCATTAACCCAAAAAGTCTCCTTATGTTCCTTTGCAGTCTTTTCCTCTTGCTTCTCCCCATTTTCCTGCCTGCCTCCCCAGGCAACCACTATTCTGCTTTCTGTCAGTGTAGATTAGCCTATGTTTTCTAAAATCTCGTATAAATGGAATCATACTATATGTACTCTATTTTATCTGAGTTCTTTCACTCAGTGTAATAAATTTGAGATTAACCCATGTTGTTCCATGTTGCAATAGTTCATTACTTTTGTATTGCTGCATAATTATTCCATAATTCAATTATCTATTATCTGTTGATGGGTATATGGGTTGCTTTTAGTTATGTCTATTACAAATAAAGGACTATCAGCATTTGAGTAAAAGTATTTGTATAAACATTAGCTTTTCTTTCTTGCTTATAAATATCTATGAACAGAATGGCAAGGTCATATGCTTTATATATATATTTAATTTTTAAGAAACTGCCAAATATTTCTCTAAAGTGGTTGCATCATTTTACATTTTCATCAGCAATATATGAGAGTTCCAGTTGCTCCACATTCTCACCAACACTTGGTATTGTTTGTTTTTCTGTTTTGTTTTTAGTTTTATCCAAACTAACATATGTCTACTGGTATCTCATTGGAGTTTTAATTTTTATTTTCCTAATAACTAGTAATGTTGAGCTTTTTTCTGTATTCTTAATTGCCATTAATATATCTTTATGTAAAGTGTCTATTCATATCATTTGCCCATTTAAAAAATTTTTTTGAGTTTTGAGAATAATTTACCTGTTTTATTTACAAGTCATTTGTCCCATATATAATTTTCCAACATTTTTTCTCAGACTGTGACTTTTAAAAATTATCTTATCACAGGCTGGATGCAGTGGCTCATGCCTGTAATCCCAGCACTTTGGGAGCCCAAGGTGGGTGGATCACCTGAGGTAAAGAGTTTGAGACCAACCTGACTAACATGGTGAACCCCTGTCTCTACTAAAAATACAAAAATTAGCTGAGCATAGTGGTGGGTGCCTATAATCCCAGATACTCAGGAGGCTGAGACAGGAGAATCTCTTTAACTCGGGAGGTGGAGATTGCAGTGAGCCGAGATCATGCCATTGCACTCCTGCCTGGGCAACAGAGTGACACTCTGTCTCAAAAAAAAAAAAAAAAAAAAATTATAACTGTCTTTTGTAGAACATAAGTTCTTAATGCCAACAAAGTTCAATTATTTTTTAATTAATCATGATGTTGGTGTCATATGTAGAAAATCTTTATCTAACCCAAACTTATAAAGATTTTCTTTTATGTTTTTTCTTTTCTAGTAGTTTTAAAGGCTTAGGTTTTACATTTAGGTTTACAATCCATTTTGAGTTAATCTCTTTTTATATAGTGTAAGGTATGGATTATAGTTCATCTTTATTTTTTCCCAAAAATAGATACTCAAATATTGAAAAGGCAATTTGTTAAAAAGACTATTCTTCCTTCAAGGAAATGAATGTGCACCTTTGTTGAAAATCAATTCAATCAATACACGCCAATCTATTTTTAGACTCTCTCTGTTCTATCAATTTGTCTATATTGATGCCAGTACTACATCATCTAGATTACCATAGCTTTATAAGCCTTGAAGTCAGATAATTTAAATTTTACAGCTTAATGTGTTTTTCTTTTTCAAAACTGTTTTGGCTATTTTCAAAACTGTTTTGGCTATTTAAGTTCCTTAGTATTTTTATATGAATTTTAGAAACAGCTTGTCAATTACTATTTTAAAATTTGCTGGGATTTTTATTGGGATTATATGTACTCTATAGATCAGGATAAATTGGTATTTTAACAATATTGAGCTTTCTCATTCATGAACATGGTATATCTTTCCATTTATTTGGGTAATTTTATCTTTTTGGTAGAAGTTAGGGGTAGCTTAATCTCTAACTTCTCTTTCCCTCTGGCCTCTAAGCAATTAAAAATAGAAACATTTTCTAAATAGGAATGAGAATAGTCCTTAAACAGAGCTTGGTGTGTTTCAAAATGGCATTTTCCAATTATTCACCCAAATTCAAAACTAGAAAATCACGTGTAAGGGTGATTGGGTCTACAAAGAAGGCTCTAAATATGCTTTCCCAGCCACATGCATGATTCTGATTGGCCCCAGAAAGCTAAGTACTACAAGAAAGCGGAGACCTTACTAGCTCTCTTCTTCGAGAGTGGCATAGAAAATAAATATGCATAGGTATGCACACTAAAATTGTGAGCTCACTGTGCCTGAGGTCAGTTTTACCAAGAGAATAGAGAAGTGGGGAAGAGTGTTTTCTAATACAGTATGCCTGGACTCTGATAAATGTACCCTAATGAAAGTCAAACTCTGTAACAAAGTTTACCATCAGGTAAGTCATCTGATGGAAAGCAAGAAAATAAATGGAAATATAATTCTTTGCTTTCTACAGGACAGTTGGTATCTCTCACATTTGGGCGGGCTTGGTCAAGACTCTCTGTTAGGTGTGTAAGATACTTGCACTGAATTTGTAGTGCCAAAATGTAGAGGAGTAGAAAGAAACAAAAGAAAAAGACAGGTATGGTGTAAAGAGATTCTTGGTATTTAGATATCCATATAAGCACATTAAAATATGAAGAGGGCTAAGAATGTTTCTAGCTTCATGGACATTTTTTCATATTTCTTTGGTTTGTTTTGTGGGCTAAAAACAACAAAAAGGAGAGGCAGAATTTACTTAAATTTAAAGGCTTCTACTTAATACATTTTTTTAAACTGGGTTATTTTCTGTATTAAGATGGTGAATTTTTCAGAAAAACATGTACCAACCTAGTCTAGAAATGTAGTAGCTTAGAAATGACTCAGGAAAGTATGGCTTTTTCTTCTAGCAATTGCTAGTATGGAATCAATACGTTGAGGACTATTGTGTTCATTGCTATATTTCAAGTGCCAAAAACAGAACTGACATCTAGCAGGCACCCCGATTCTGTCATTAGAAATGCTTTTTATTACTTCTAATTCCCAATTATCTTTTCCTTCTCCCAATTCTAATGTAGTTGGGTTCAAAATTGCATTATCTACCATTAAATTTTCATACTAGCTTTGATTAACTTCTAGTTGTCATGTGTGTACTTCTGCTCTCTTTAAGTGCAAAGTGACCTCCCCAAGATATTTTTAATTTTACAGCACATATAAGGAAGTGGTGTGACATGGCTTCTGAGTTTGGACTTTCCAGCTATGGTCTCTACACTACTGATTAGTAGCTGTGGAACCTTGGGCAAATAACTACCCTGGTATTGTTTTATTGTCAGTAAAATGAAAGTAATAATGACATTTATCTCACAGTCACATTATGATGATTAAATGAGATAATTTAGGTAAGGGATTCATAATGCTTCACACGTAATCTTCACACAACAATCAATACGCATGTTTCACACATAACAATCAATACATTCAAAGTTTTTTTTAAACAAACGCTCTAAGTTGACTTTTTTTTAAAAACCTGAAAGCACTCAGAGGCAGATCGCAGATTAAATATTCTTTGAGAGTGCTGGAGGTGAGTATGCAGGTTGAAAGGGTGGAAATAAAGTATTATTTTACTGGCATTGGTTCTTATATAGAATATAGAGGGATATATGGTCTGCAGGCTTTTTGAAAGCAAGGATTATGCATTTCAGTTACAAAATCGCAGTAACTTGCCACAGTGTTTGACACATATGAGACACTTAATAATTGCAGAAATCATTGGTAAATGAATGGGTAGTGGCATAAAAATTCAGGCACTGTTCTGCTGCTGCCAGAGGAGAGAGCTCTTCTGCCAGCGTATCTTCCCACCCAAGCACAGAAGGTAGGTAAGTCGCTGTCCACGGTTCTCAACTCTCACCAGGATGGAATCTGCTTATCTTTGTCAAACTGCTTTTATTTCCCCCCCAAAAACAAACAAACAAACAAAAAATCATGCAGTCTACTTTTAAGGCACGGAGACAAACGCCCCCATATGTTTCCAAAACGGGCTAATTCTCACTGAGATTCTTTTAATGTTCTGAAGTTTCATTCTTTTCCCTGCTGAATCTGGAAGCTCTCTGCATAAGAATGCTGGATTTATTCATCTGGGCCTAGATTTTTAACGTGTTGACCACCTGGAGTCCTTGGCCTTTGTCTCAGAGAACAGATCTCTCAGCCACATCTCCTTCTTAAAGAGTAGGCAGGTCTGCAGGCGGTTCCCTTTTCGAATCCCTAGAGTTGGTGGGACTACGCAGCTCCGGCTCCCGCAGCCGCCCAGCCTAGACAGCTCAGAGAGCTGCTGATCTGCTCTGCACTCTCTCTTGTTCCTCCCTCTTCCCCCCGTCACTCAGCAAAAAGACCCGCCAGACTCCTGGGCAGTTGGAGTCCCTTCAAGAATCCTGGGGGCCCTATAATGTAACTCCTTTAGCTCCCACTCCGCACCCTTGGATGCCGCACAGCTCGGGTGCTGGGATCAACACGGGAGAATTCACTAGTTTGACTCTGCGGATGAACGGCACCCTTACCTTCCCCTCCTCCCTCTCCACTCATCTACCCTTGATGCAGTTATTAGACCGAGGTTTATACTGAAATAGCTTCTAAACATCAAACATCAAAAGTGAAAAAAAATCCCCTCGGGGTATGTGTGTGTTTGTGCTTGTGTGTGTGTTCATCCGCGCTTGTGCAAAATCTCCTAACGTCACAGTTCCCAATCGGGACAAGCGCGCTGAGAAATCCTGGATCTTCCCAGGGATTCCCTCTAAGCTGCCCTCCTCTTCTTCAGTAACCCCAAAGAGGTAGGTTTGGGCTTTTGCAAACCACCACTGCAGTGATGGAAGCAAACAAATCTGTTGAGATTTTATCTTTCCCCTTTCGTTCCCAGCCCTCTTAGGCGAACAGTCCCGAGCACAGGTTTTCTTCTAATTCCCCCGCGTCCACACTGCAACCAGGTGCAAGTCTTTACCCTGCAATAGACAGCCCGCCTCCCCGCGAGACCTTCCGTGGACCGGCTGCCTCTGGCCTCGGCCAGGGTTGGTGGGTGGTGTTCGCGCCGCCCCTACCTTCCCCTGGGGCCCTGGAGAGCCGCGCACTGGGTGTGTGTGTGTGCACGCGCGCGCAGGTTTGGTGGGGAAGTCTCCTTCAGTGGAAGCTGCTGAGTGTCGTTGGCGGAAAGTATCCTGAAGCCCAGCAAAGGCCTCCAAAGCACTAGAGCTTCCCTAAAGAAAAATAGAATAAAAGAAAGACAAGAAGGGAAGCCCGTTCCCCTAAAGCCCGGGCTTCCAATAGTCCCGGATCCTCCTGGAGTCGGGCGAAGGAGCAGTTGGCAGCAGCCACTGCTGGCACCCGGACTCAGAAAGGCGGTATTCCCCCCTTTCGGGAGGAGGGAGGCAGGGACTCTCAGGCAAGAGTTGCACCTGGTCTAGGAAGCTGCGGAGAAAAGAACTCTGGGGTAAGTAGTGTTCCGGCACTGGAGCGGAAAGGGGGAAGGGGCGGGGTGGGGGGGCATGAGAGGGACGAAATGGAGAGGGCAGGGAATGAATCATGAAAAAAAAAAAAAAAACTCCAATATTTCGCAGCGGAGGGAGAGCACAGCATAGCACTCCCAAGATGAGTCCCGCCTGGGTCTCCCGCGCCGAACCTGCAAGCACGAAGTTCTTTTTAAGAGAAACTCGAAAATCCGGGAGGGTAACAGAGGCAGCCAGGGCGGGGCGGAGTGCGGAGGTGGCTGCCAGGGACTGGGGCCGAGGCGGCGGCCAAGGTGGCCTGAAGCTTTGACACCCAGCCTCCTCCCCCTCCTCCTCATCATGGGCGCGCACAGCCTCACCTCCCCGCCCGGGCCTCCTGCCTCCGCCCCCGGATGCCGGGCTGCGGGGCTGACGCCGGGACTCCCGGCGGCGGCGAGGACGCTCACCTGGCCGAGCCTCCTTCTCCTCCTCCTCCTCCCGCCCCCACCTGCCCTCCTCCTCTCGGAGTCGGGAAGCGTCGGGATCTGTAGGCGAGGAAATAACGACCCCTGCAGTTGCATTGCGGAAAATCTCGGCAGCGGCGCTCGTTGTGGGCGATGGAAGCCAGGCAACTGGGGGTTCAGGGGAGTCCAGGAAAATAGCGGAGGAGCAGGCAGGGCTCGCGCGACCTGGAGAATCCTTGGGCTCCCACCGCGACCCCGTCCCCGAGGCCCAGCGCTTCCACTCGGCGCCCTGGACGCACGGCCGGAACCCGGCTGAGAGGCGGCCGGCTACGCGCCGACTTGGGGAGCAGGGAGGGTCGGCGGAGGCAGCCGGCGGCTGGCGGTTTCGGGCAATAATCCCTGCCTCTCTTTTTCTGTGTGTCTGCTGTGTCTGCTCCTTCCCCGCCCTTCGCCAGCAGGAGAAGAACGGCCCCGGAGCGCAGCAGCCACTCTCCGACCATGCCCCGGTGAGGGGGGCGGACTTCGAGTGCAACTTGCCGCGGACTGCCGGGGCTTAGCCAGCCAGCTACGCGCTCCCGGGAGCCCGGAATTGCACGGCGCGGCCCGGCGGGGGGCTATCGTCTATGTCTTCTTGGGGCGCCAGGCGAATCGGGGTCTCGCTTTTGCTGGAAGAGCCCAGTGCTGGTGGCTTCAGGTGGCTGCCGCCGCCGCCGCCGCCGCTGCTAGTTCGGTTTCCGCCGCTGGTGCGAAGAGAAGAGACACGCGAGCGGGGAGACCTCCGAGGCGGCGAGGCATCGGACATGTGTCAGCACATCTGGGGCGCACATCCGTCCAGCCCGAGGGGAGATTTGCCGGAACAATTCAAACTGCGATATTGATCTTGGGGGTGACTGTCCCTGGCCGGCTGTCGGGTGGGAGTGCGAGTGTGCACTCGCTCGGAAGTGTGCGCGCTTGTGTATGTGTGTGTGCCGTGTCGGGCTCCCCCCTGGCCCCCCTGTTTTCCCGTCGAGTGATGCACTTGGAATGAGAATCAGAGGATGGAAATAGTCTGGGAGGTGCTTTTTCTTCTTCAAGCCAATTTCATCGTCTGCATATCAGGTACGGGACGCGCCGAACTCACTGGCGGATTCGGGTTCTGTTGTGATGTTTGGGGTATATGGGGTTTTATTGTATGTAGCCGCGGGAGAAGCGGGTGGTGAGACCCTTTTAGTTCTGCGGGTTTGCCGCCTTCAGAATCAAAAACCTTCTCAGCCCAAGGGTGTGTGTGTGTGTGTGAGAGAGAGAGAGAGAGATGGGGTTAGGATCTGTGTGCAGTCCTGGAAGGGTGAAGGAAAAAGTGGTGGGGGATGAGAAAGAAGAGGCAGATGGGTGTTGATTTTCAACTGCTTTCCTGGCTGAGAACTCTGGCGCCGAAATCTGAGCCTTGGCAACCACCACCCCCATTCCTTGGCTTTCAAAGTTCCCAAACTCGGTGGTTCCTGGCTGGCAAAATGGACGCAGGGCCCTGCCCGGGTATATAAACACTTCCAAGAGACTGCGGGGGGATGCGGGACTGGAGAGTATTCAGCAGGGATCAGAGAGATGTCCTCCATGCCTTCCTCAAACACATCGGGACTGATTGCGATGCTTTGAAACCTGCTGGCACACCCCCCTGTACCCCCCAATTTTCTTTTTAAAGCACCACAGTGTCACAAATACCACTTTACATCATGGTGTTTCTTAATTCCCAGCAGCAAGGATGCTGGCTCAGACCTCTCAGTTTACTTGTGCCTGTCTGTGCTTTTAAAAGCAAATGGGAATTCAGGGTGTTGAGGTGAAGAGGTAGGGCTTGTGCACACCTGTGCCTGAGTGTGATAGGACGAGTTCAGGTTTTTGAGCAGTGTCTTTGTCGGTGCAGGGAATTGGGGATGGGAGGAAGCTAGGAGGGAAAGGGGAAAGCCCCTGGACCATCACTATTGCCCAGTTCAGTGGCTCCTCCCATTGAAGGCACCCACCCCATTTCCCTTCACACCTGCCGCTTAAGCACCCAAGGAAAAGCCCATTTGTAGTGCTCCCTTCTGCCTGCATTCCTTCTGCAGAACTGGGGACTCGGCCAACTTCCCATGAAGTCATCAGAAGAGGAGAGCAGGATATTGCCCCTTTGAGCAGCCACATTTAAGCAGCGTTGGGGTGGAGAGACACGTTTCTTGCCTCTTCTTCAGCCCTGTCAGTCCCCTCCCCTTAAGCCGGACCTGATTCTGGACAGGAGAAAACAACCCTAGTTCTGCCTTCACCCTGGACCCTGTTCCAAATCCCACTCTACATTTCCAATTTTCTCCTCATAAAGAAGGAATGGGAATCTTTTATCCGAAATCATTCTGTATGGGACTTGGCTACCTTATTAAGAAATTTGTCTCTGTGGTACATCAGTGAGATGTGTTGTGCACCTGGGAGACAAGAAAATGTGCTCTGGGGTCACCCCAACTCCTCTAGTGGGACTTCTATTATTTCATTCTGCATCTAGAAGTAAAAATTCTCAAGTGATTTGTAAAGGTTTATATCAGTCATATGTCCAGAGATGAACTGGGTAGCATCTCACAAGGCCATATTTTACATGTTTCTCTTCTACATGTCTACTTCAAACTCTCCCTCTTATTCCAGAGTATTTGACTAGTTATAAAATAGCCTTTCCTTACTTCTCCCCAGTATCATGAATAATTTTCAAATCAGACTAGCCATCTGAGTACCTTTAAAATTTATAGAGGGTTAATGTTGATTAAGGCTCTGGATTTCCTCCAGCATCCTCTTTGTCCCCAGCCCTTACTCTGAATTTGGCCAGGCAATCACTGAGGGGAACAGGCTGAGAAAGGGTCTGATCTTGGCCTCCAAAAGAGGCATTAGTAGGATACCTGTCACAGCTATATTTGATTTGGTGTATCAGCAGCTAAATTATTCAAATGGAAGCATTAGGAGGGGGGTTATTTCCAACCTAGGAAGAGTGCTATGGAGTACATGGCTTTTCACATGTATTTACTAAATAATCATTATTGCTATGTAATGAGAGGATGAAAGTGTAAGCAAAATTGCTAGCTATTAGCTAAACACAGAAAACTAGGTTAGCATTCCAAATGCCTAGTTAGAATCTGCATTAATTTGTACTTTATGAAGACATTTAGGCAGAGATGCAACATTATATACTCTTTATTTTACACATCCATAAGCAACTTTAAAAGGCCATTCCTTCTTCCTGGCCAGGGTGGCCTCATCCTCCTGTAAGCAGAGACACTCACTCAATAATGCTCATGTATGTGAGAATTATGATTAGTAATATGATTATGACTCACAATTGTTACAGTTTGAGAGACTCAGACTCCATTCTTTTTCCATCTGACAGCCTTAGGATGTATAGGAAATGCAATACTAAGGTTGAATAATTGTGGCTTTGGGAGAGTTTAGTGGGTCTTTCATTTCTGGTTCCACGATTTGCAGTTTTAATTTACTCCTGACTGAGCTCTACTGAAAGGAACATAACCCTGTGATCGTAGAATCTATTAAATCTTAAATTTAAAAAATAAATAAAAACAAAGCACCTCTTTACCATCTTGGAATGAATTTTCCTGACCAGTAAATGGGTGCTAATCCTTACAGAGTTACCAGATATTGATACTTAAAGCATTGATAGAGTTGGCTTCATTACCAAGAAATACCAGGCTGGAAAAGACTAGTAAAAGTCTGCAGTCTAAACACTTTGCAGAAGGAAAATATTGGTAGTAGCTTTGTTGTATAGAAGATATATTGACTGAATTTCATTTGGTGGCATTTGCTTTCAGAAACACACTGGTGCTTTGTAGCTTAGTGTTTTGTTAACTGCTTCCTCTAACCCACCCCCAAATTTCTCGTTCGGCCTGTTTGGATATACTGCTTAAAGTACAGACACCTGGGCTTGGCATATTTGATGGTTCTGCACTAATAATTTGGTTGTAATGAAACTGTTGGAAAATGGGACCGTTTGGCCACGCTTAGCTAGATGCTGGGTCAGTAGCATATATGTCTTTTATTTGAGAAATCATATCAGTTTTGGCTACTTGATGCAACACAGCTAGACTAAAGGGAGAATGCTATGATTCAGGAGGTCTTCTGGCTTTCCATTAAATTCAGATCTTACTTTGCTGAAAACGTAAGGCATCCAGGATCTGTGAAGAGACCAGAGAAAAAAAGAGAGAGAGAGTGAGGGAGAACCAGGATGATTTTTCTGTGTACTGCAAGAGCACCATTCCCTTCCTACCAAAGCAGCTCGGATCAGCAAGAATGTATGCTTAGCAGTATAAGGAGAGAATTTCCTGGTCAAACCAGCGCTCCCTGATTTAATGTATACAATGCATCCTATTTCCTCCTTATGTAACTTTACTTCTTTGCCCATTTATTCACAATAATAACATCAATAATTGTTTGAATTATGTGCCATTTTCACACATTTTACATATATTGCATGTATTTAACTCATCTATTCTTAGAATTTGTGGGACAATTTTATAGATATAGCAACCAAAGCCCACAGAGCTTCAGCCTAGAGGTTTCACATCCAGGTCTACCTGAATCAAAATTCAGTTTATCATTTATGTTTTGATACAAGATTCCTTTCAAATATTTTTATTTAATATTTTTTTTTATTTTGATATCTCTGAAAGCATAAACTGGGTTAAATGAATATAAGTTTTAGAGAATTTGGAAGTAAAATTTAAGATGATTACAGTTCAGAATTAAGGCAGCATTTGAGTTGTACATTACTCTGTCAATCAAACAGATGAGACTGTTACCCAAGTGCTTCTAGCATCTTAGTATCAGCAATCTCTACAAGCAAGAAATATTTACTACATTATATTCCTAATCTTAACATTAAAATGGCTTAACTTCAGTTTCCTTACATGTAGAAAAGATATAATAGTCCACATCCCACTTGTTTGTTATATCAACTAAATGAGATATTGTGTCTAGCTAGTGATTTTCTAGCACAGTTTCTGCCATATCATAGTAAGCATGCAATAGTATAATTATTTCCTACAAATCTGACATTGTATAGGTTTGGTTCATGGTGGAGTAAGCTTTTGCCTTTTTCCATGTCAACTTGTTTAAAAGCAAAAAGAAAACCATCATCAGCAAGCACATGTATAACACTGAGCATAAATCCTATTTTCCAGGAAGCCTTGACTAAACCATTTTGAAAGGTCTCTTCATTTTCCTTCTCCCATGAACGAAACTGGTACCATTAACCTTTGGTGCACAGTCATGAGCATAACCTACTTTATCCCTGTAAGCCCAATATGGAGTTGAGGCTTAGAAAGTTTAATAAACTACCTGGAAATCATGTAATACTTATTACCCAGGGGAATCAACAGAATTTTTCTTTCCATTGTATATTATAATACAGTATAGACCCAACTTTAAAGTGCTTCAAAATGGCAAACTACATATACTTTTAATATGGCTTGAAATAGAATGTCTCATCAAATAAGAAGCCCCACTTTTACAACGACTACTTATCTGATTATCTCATTAGCAATATGGTTTCTTTAAATCCAGTTTCCCATATATCCCAGACAGATAACCACCATCATAAATGAAACTCTCCAGATAGTGAGTCAAGAAAGTCTTTTGGAGTTTTATAAAATCCCAAGGGAAAAGTAAATATCAATGTGGAATGTTAGTCCCTTGGCTGGGGCGAGGGGTTTGATTACCAGCCTAAGTCAGTAACCAACATCTCGATGTATCACCTTAATTAAACATTACATACTTGGGCCTAGGGATTAGGTCAAAATGAGATCCAGGAATCATAAATGTGTATGGTTGCAAGCCATTATAGAAAGAGTATGGAAATCTATCTTTCAATACAACTCTACCTTTATTACCTTTATAATTTTGGGCAGTTTTCTTGACCTCTTGGAATCTCAGTCCTCATTGGTAAAATAAAAATTATATTTGCTTTGCCTATTTCAAAGCATTGCTGAGGGAAACATCAGAGAGTGATTCTAAACATGTTTTGCATCATGCAAGTGTAAAGTATCTGTGTCATTATTATATTATGGAATGATCCATACTTCAGATATAGTTATAGAAGCAAAGTTGAGATACATAGTTTAGAATGACATAAAGCAATATGAGTAATGTTTGTTAAGATATTATTATAAATGCAAAGTTATAACACTAAAATGTGTTGTGATATAAAGGAATAAGAATAATGTCTAATTGTTTGATAATTGGCCTAAATTATATAGAAGGTGGAAGTCTAAACATGAAAGAAAAGGTGTATATTAAATTGATTTTGGAGGTTTAGATGAAAGGGAGAGAGGATCTCATCATAAAAAAGGAGGAATAGAAACAAGAAGATGTACACTAAAGAATGTCCCAAATGAAACAAAAGATTCACTTTGAGATATACTGGAAAGTTGGGATGAGCCCACTTAGGGAGCTATTAAATTGAGAGAATGTGGAGTTTCCTAATATAGTTATTTGCTTTGTGACTTACTTTTTTATTATGGATCTTTGCATTGATTCAATGGATTCTTGGTTAGACTTTGTTTGAAATTCTAACATTTCTTTGGATTTTAAATTTCCTTTGCATGTCTACAACTACTGCTGTACTTTACATAATTTGTAGCCTGTTTGAGATTGTAGACAGTTGAGTTGAAATTTTTTTTTGTTGGGGGGGTCTACTGGAGGGGACTGGAGGTGAGTCTCAGCTTTCTTATCTGTAAAACAGAGATGATACTTACCTCTCAAGGTTGTTGTTTCTACAAGGTAATTATAAGGACAAGAAAACACCATTTGTAAAATGGCTAATGTGGTATCTGGAATACAGTAACCATTGGCCAATTTATACATATTATATGAGAGTAAGCATGGGTTTTGGAGCCCAGATAGGCAGATGTGTGAATATTCTAACTTTGGGATTCACTCTTGTGTGTCTTGAATAAGTCGTTTAAGTTCTTTGTGCCTTAACTCCTCATCTGTAAAAGGAAAGGTATAGAAAGTGTATATAAGAATCTGCCATACTACCTGACATATATTAGTAATTCAGTGAATTGAAGTTGCTCCCATAAAATTATCATCATCATCATCATCATCATCATTGACATTAATAATAATACTTGTTGCACTTTGGACCTGTTTTTATAAATGTCAATTAATTATTTAATCACTTATTCTATATTCAACAAAAAAGTATTGACAGCAAACTGTATGCCAGGCACGGAATCACAAAAATGAACAATGCTTGGTCCTTAGTATTTAATAATAGAGTACATGTTGTATAATGGAACTGTGTATAAAGTACAATTGGAGTCTAAAGGAAGAGCAATTAATTCTGTTGTTGGTAGGTACAAGTGGGGAAGGGAAAAGATTTATAGAAAACATTTGAACTAGGCCTAGAAGAATACATGAAATTTTGAAAAAACAGGGAGAAGGAAGACATACCATGTGGCAAGAATAGTATGTTCTTAGACAAGAAGGCATTTAAAAGACAAAATATCAATGTATGCTGGACTGGGCATATGGAGTGGATGGATTGGAATAAATGACTGGATATGGGGGTTACAAAAATAACCTGAGGTCAGTGTGAAAGGGATTGTAAGACATGATAAGAAGCTTAGCCCTTAATCTTTTACTTATGAGGAGCTAGCCAATGGGGAGCTAAGAAAAATGACATAGGTTTGTGTGCAACTTAATAAAATATTTCTTTACTTTGATTGTAATGAGAAATTACTTAGAAAACCAGCTCCTTGTCTTCTTTTTCTGTCGACATTTATTCTTGATCACAAAACCCATTTAAAAATTATTCTGGCCTAACAGATCAATTAGGCCATTATGGGACATTCTAAGTGATAGACTTTAAAATAATTCCATTTAAAAAAATCTCTTGTGGCCCTCATTTACCCTGATCTTTGAGATTTGATATTTTCACGTTAAGCAAATTCAAATGTCTTCAATTTTGTACTTGAATCATAATAACAATGTCTTCAGCTTTAGATGAAGGCTAAGAGAAATGAATCATCTGTACATGTATTGGTGTCATGAAGATTGATTGTGGGCTAAGCAATAGATACACTATTTGACATAAAACAGATGCTCAAAGCACTACAAAGCATTGTGTAGCAGTTTTATCTTATTACATTCTGTTCAACCCTTACTTCCAATAGAGTACACATTCACTTAACAGAACATACCTATGGTTAACTAAATGATATATCCATTTTATCCACTCCATGGTCCAGTTACTGTAGAATGAGTGCCATGACCTAAATTGAAATGGTTTCCTTTGTCCAATTAACCATTCAACATTTATTGAGGGTACACCATACATCAGGTACTCAGAATGCAACCAGAATAAGTTAAGACAGTGACCATTTCCTCCAAAAATTCTTCATTTAGTAAGGGACTAATTTTTAAAATATTGGCAGTCACAACAGAATGTGATAAGCATTGTAATAAAAAGAGGTATAGAAAGTGTATGGCGAGAAGAGAGAAGGGACCTCTGTCTCCTCCTGAAGGTAGAAGGGGTAGGGAAGGAGAGTAAGTAGTGTTAGTAGAGGATGCTTAGGGTGAGTTTCAAAGGATGTTAAAGAGCTGCTGTGGAAGATTTTGGCTAATTAACCAAGAGGGATGTGATGAGAGACGGATGATCATATGAAACAGCATTTGCAAAGGAAGGGAGATTAGATGGGGCATAGGACATAATTAATTCAGGAGACGGCCAAGAAGTCAACGTGGCCACAACTAAAGAGTGTAATGTGATGGATGAGGATGAGATGGAAGGGTATTTAGGGTATATAATTTCAATAACAGTAATGCCTTGCGTGTAATAACGTCAGTGAAAATCACCCTGTGCCCCTCTGTGCACGAAAGGCATCTTTCAAAGGCCCAAGGGAATATGCAGTTTGCAACCTTCATCAAGAAGACACCAGTCAGTATTAAAGCTTTGGCTCATGTCCAGCTATGCTCCACTCGGCCCAGACCACTGGTCATTTTCCAGTGTTGTCCCTGGTTCCAGATGGCTTCCCAGAAGCTTTTGAAGTAACCCAGATATAGATTACAGAGTTTACATCGTCTCTTTACTTAGTTTATTGCCATATGTTTACACCCTAGGAAAAAAAATCCAGGACCCTATTGACTGATCATGGATATTGTGGTATGTCTATTATCATCTTACTTATTGATTAGTGAAGGGTTTCTGTAACTGTTTTGCAGTTTTTATTTCATGTAACTTTAAACAGAACTTTAAAGGATTTCCAGCAGTCAGGGGTTAGGGTGGGAAGATGTGGGTGGTGATGAATGGTCTAGGATCACTTTTATAACAAAGCCACAATTGTTGTTTATTAGCAAGATGGGGCTGGTAATGGAATAGCCAGTGTGGGGTTTGATTACATTTGCATGAGGGGGCCATCAGGATGGCAGTGGAGAGATGATCAATGGTTATGAAGGAGACAGCATATAAATGCCATTGCCTCCTGAGCTGGGAGAGGTGGTACCTTTGGCATAGTAAATGAAAAATTAATCTTCAACTTTGTCCAATACCTCATGCCTGGTGGCTGAAGGGGCTGGCAGTAGGAAATGAGGCCTGTGACTTTCAGGTGAGTTTTCCAGAGCCAAGTCTTGCTGGCTTTGCAACACATTTGGCAGCAATGCCAGAGTTGGAATAAACACATTTACTGAAGGACATGAGTCAACATATTCTCTTTCCGCTCCCCTCTCTCTCACTACACACACAGCTACCTTTTACCCTCAAGGAAAACAATTCTGATAGCTGCTGCACTTATTGAGGGAGCATAGACCTGTCCTCCACCACAAGGTTAGAATAATAATAAATACCTCAGAGGATTCTTGAAATGAACAATAAAGTAATATATATATAAGGAAGATATTTCTTCCCAGGGTTTAATGTATGAATTTATTTCACAAATTCTAACAAATGCCTCCTATGAGGTGGGCACTGGGCCAGGCATAAGATAAAGTGTAGCAAACAAAACAGCAATGGTCTTTGACCTATAGAATGTGTATGTAGTGACACACAAATGTGTGTGTGTTGTTTTCCCATTACCGGACCAAGTAGCTGGCATTTAGAAAATGCTTAATAATTAATGACTGAATTAACACATAAATGAATAACAAGGAGTGATTGAGAATGGCTTTTCTGCATCCAGGGGAGACTAGGGGACAAGAGCTGAGGCCGTGGGGGAGAGGAGATGAATAAGACACCTCTCTCGGCTGCTATCTTCTCTCTACTGCATGTAGGTTTTTGGGTGGTTTTTGAGTGTGCAGAGTCACAGAGAATGGGAACCTTCCCAATGAGCAATATATTTGATAGTTTTCTAGTCCCAGCTCTGACTTATATTTCCATTTGACTAAACCATCCTTATTTGGGACACTTGTGGTTGTTTAAAATGTATTTTGGCTCTTTTGTATTTATGACACCATGCCAAAGGCTTGAACTAGGACGATGAAAGATGGGTGGATACATTGTCGTTCTTTTCTGCATATCATCTCTGTTCCCACTTGAGGAGATTGCTTAGGACATGTATGATATTTCTTACCAAGTTCCAGCTAGGGAGAAAACAACGCTTTAGAACGCTCACTGGTCCCTAGTTAGTGTTGAACTAGAGTGCTTTAGGGAGAATAGCCTCCCCCACTTTTTAGTCTTGATGCAGAGCAATACAGGAAATTACTATGGTCTCTATGGTGTTTTCAGTCTCGTGTCAGAAAACATTATTTCCCCTCTGGCCTTTTGTAACAGAATTGTGGTGTAGCTGACTGGTTCTTACCAGAGAAGAGCTAGAATTTGAAAAAACAGTGGATTTGCTGTCCTTGGCAGTAAATTCAGCTGTAATCACCTGGTTAATCTTGACAAATGGTCAATTGGACAATTTGTTGTTGTTTGCTTGTTATTTTAATTACAGAAAAAAATGAAAGGGGGTTACAGGAAAAAAAAGGGCCCTATTGTTAATTTCTCAGTGGATGTTTGGGGATTTTAGAGTGAGATATCTGTGGGTATCAAGTTTCCATTGTATGACCTGGGTGTGAATAGAAATATGTCACTTGATGTCTAAGTCTTGTAATGTACCATAATGATAATGGCTCTAAGTTACAGTGACTCGAACCCCTGTAGAGTGGAATATAAAGTAGTGAAGTTATTATGTTTTATTTCTGTAACAAGTTTTATTCCTGTTTTTCCACTGTGGTGAAGTTCTTTGTGGCCTTTTAGTTTGTTTTAGCACTGAGTTTTATTGGCTGAATGAGAGCCACATGCAATTTTAAGTATATAAGTTAGTGCAGACTTTTTTTTTTTAAATCTGCTTTCAGAACTGCTGAACTTAGAGCTTGACTAAGCCAGGTAAAAGTATATAATGTGCCATATCCAAAGTAAGACAAGTTGAACAACTTAATAAACGAGAGTTGTGTTTACGCATTGGTTGTTTAGGCCAATCATGTATTCAAGTGAGATGTTCTTTCTTGATCAGTGCTCCTTGCAAGACAGGGATGTTATGTGCAAAATGTTTTAGTGTCACAAACATGAGTGAAGCCGGGAATCGCTGCGTGTATTTTAATGCCAAATGTGATACAATATTATGAAAGAAAATTTAGGAAAAATATTATTCCCCATAGACCAAATTTTTGTTTACTAAATTTTGAAATGATAACTTTTCCAATTTGTACTTTAAAAGGACACTTTATATCTTAAGTATTTCCCCATGTTGCTTCCTAGTTGTGTCAGTTCAGGATATTCTGGACTCTTGACACATACACCCCACAATCTCAGTGACATAACACAATGGAGGCTTATTTCTTATTTGCATTAACGTCCAATAGGTGTCAATGAATGTGTGTGGGTGTGTAGGGTGCTTGGTGAAGGGAAGAGAAAAGGAAAAAAAAAAATTCTGTATTTAATAGTGACTTGGGAGTCTCAGGCTGATGGGGGCTCTGCTACCTCCTACAGTTTCCAAAGTTTTCCTAGACATCAATATCACCAGATGGGGAAAAATGTGTAGAGGAAGACCATGGGAGGGGTTGTTGTGGGCCAAGAAGGAAAGCTGTGTGCTTCCTTTCTGGTCAGTGACATGGACACAGCTTATTTTTATTTATTTTTTTTTAACCATGGAGTTTCACCATGTTGGTCAGGCTGGTCTCAAACTCTTGACCTCAAGTGATCCTCCTGCCTCAGCCTCCCAAAGTGCTGGGATTTCAGGTGTGAGCCAAAGTGCCCGGCCAGCCACATCTTATTTTAAAGCAGTCGGAGAGTTGTAGACTAGCCTTGTAGCCAGGAGCAAAGGGAAAATGGTTTGTGAACAATTAGCTAGTGTCTGCCACTTTAATATGCATTATTTTTTTCTTATAGCCCCATAGTAGTTTATTCATCTAAAATAGCATTACTTATATTTAACTTTTCCCTTGTTTTTAAGCATCTATGTTGTTTCTAGTTTATGAAATTTTTTGGCATTATGCAAGTAGATATTTATTAAAGTTTTTTTGGGGGTAGGACATAGTCTCACTTTGTCACCAGACTGGAGGGCAGTGGCGAGATCTTGGCTCTCTGCAATCTCCACCTCCCAGGTTCAAGTGATTCTCCTGCCTCAGCCTCCCAAGTAGCTGGGACTACAGGCGCATGCCACCATGCCCAGCTAATTTTTGTATTTTTAGTAGAGACGGGGTTTCACCAAGTTGGTCAGGATGGTCTCAATCTCTTGACCTTGTGACCTGCCTGCCTCAGCCTCCCAAAGTGCTGGGATTATAGGTGTGAGCCACCGCACCCAGCCCTATTAAATTATTTTTTAAAAATAATCTCAATAGTGTGATGATTGGGTCGTTCCTTATTGTTTTACCATATTATATCCAAAAGTAATGTATAACTCGTTTATGAGGTGCTAGTAATGTGCTTGAATTCCTTAAGAGAGTAAGCAAGTATGTCGAATAGTGACTAGTCTTTCAAAAATCCTTTCAGCTATGGTTTACCTCAAAATCTATTAAACAAACCTACATAGCCATGGAATTCAAGATGTTATTTTGCATAACAAGTTAGAGAGAGGAAGCTGTGGTTAAGAATAAACAAATACCTTTTCTAGGTCTAGAATTTTAAGCCTTCTTAAGCAATGTTCCTGGAGCATGTTTTTATACATTATAGGGACAACAGAATTAGGTGATTTGCTAAAGAGATTATTACGATGGAAGTTAGGACATGTTGTGTTTAGTGTTAATTTTGCCACTACTAGCTCTGTGCCATGGATAAATTAATTTTACTATTTTGGGGCCAGTTTTCTCCCTTTAAACAGTTAAAACAGGCATATTGGACTAAGTAGTTTCTAGGTCCTTTTCCAACTTGGGAATTTTAGTCTATGAAGAAACTTTTACAGCAAATTGTCCAAATTTGCTGTTGATGCTAAACTTCCCCAGTTTTTGAACTGTTGAGACAGCAAGATAAAAATATAGGAAGATCTTTCACGACTGTGAATGAACGGAAAAGTGGCAAATGACTTTCTAGATGGGCAATCATAAGATAAGGCACTATGAGAAAAATAACCCAAATAATATTTGTAGAATGATTACCTCGTAACTGTCTGGTGCAACGCTGGGGAAGCATCTAGGGGTTGTCATTGACTGCTACGGATTTATTGAAGAGCATTCATCGAAAACGTTGTACATTGTCTTACTATTTAACCTCAACTCTGCTGTTTCTTATTGTGTGGCTTTAGGAAGTTATTTAACATCTCTAGGTGTCAGTATTCTTATTTGTAAATTGGAGGCAATAACACCTATCTTTGGAGTTAAGGGGGCTTGAAATTAAAAAAAATGGAGCCTGGTTCTTGGCATATACAAGGCACTTGATAAATGGTGGCTTTTGCTTTCGTTATGGCTGAAGCTAAAAGAATAAAAGACGCGTTGAGCAAAATTAGGAAGGAATTTGGCAATATCATGTAAAACATGGGGATTAAATGAGCCAATGCATGTGAAAGTGTTTAGCACAGTGTCTGCACATAGCACATAATCAGTTAAGGTTGGTTGAATCTGATTCACTAGGGGAAACTAGGATGTTTGGGGAATATTTTAAAGGTAATAAGAAGGAAGACAATCATGTCTTTTCATAGAATCATCTTCAGAGACAGTTTAGTTGGTCTGACCCATATCTTTCTTTAATAATTTTTTTAAAATTAAGAAATTAATGCCACATATTTTTATTTTACAACTGCACTTTAAATTTATCAAAACCTCTAATGTAGGCATATGGTCTCATGTAATCCAGTAAATATTCAGCTTTGACAGTAGTGGCATAAATAGAACCCTAGCTCAGGAATTTGCTTATTATTTTTCCCACTTAATACATTGGTAAATTCTAGGTCATTTGCCAGAGCAATAAACAAGTGAGGTATTGTTATGGTCTAATCCATTTATGATAAAAGATGTACTATTTACCCTGCAATTTTTGAAACTGTCACTCATTTTTACTGGAATTTGACTACTCCATTTCCTTTTCATTTTTCAGTCTTACCTGCTTCCCCAAGCATTAATTTGTGCTTATGGTAACCTTAACCATGCTTTTTCAACCTATTCACAACATGAAAACGTAGCATTGATTTATGTTTCATATTCACTTGAAAGAAGGATTTTTTTACATGATAATTAAATGCTGAGCTATTCCTGGGATTGCGGCATGGTTCCTTTTCAAATATATCTGATCTGAGGATTTCAGCAAAAGACATAAAAGGAAAACCAACAAGAAATAGGACAGATGATAAATACCGTATTGATGTTAAGTAAAGACAAGCAAACTGTGACCTGAGTGTGTCAGTCTCTAGGGAGCCTGCTTTAGAGCTTTTCCCAGTGTTTGGTTTTTTGTGGGATTTTTTTTTCCTCCATCTCGTTGGTTGAGGCTGGATTACAACTGAGAATGCAGAGATTAATGGCCTGCTGTGACTAATCCACTAAACCTCTACTCCTGTTTCTCTTAAATTAATTGTACTTAGAGAAGCTGAGTATAGACCCACCCCAGCTAGCCTGATTTTAGGTCCCAGTGATTTAGTGAGATCCAATAGCTTTAAGTACATGGAACCTTTATGGAACATCATCACTTTTGCATTTGGGGATTATTTCATTAGTTGCTGATTAGTTCCCAATGTATTATTTATAACCTCTCTTTTTTAAAAAAGAACATTTTCACATGATTATATTTTAACATTTTAACACTAATATAAAATAATTTATAAAAAAAAACCAAATCACTTATAATCACATATAACTGTAATACAACTATTATTAATATTCTGGTTTGTTTCTTTCTGAGCTTTTACTTACATAAGCATTTTTTACTTATTTAAAATTATATCACACTATTGTGTTTGGCCAAAAATTCATGTGAGATAACTATATGGCTTGTGTTCATTAAAGTAACATCCTCCTAAAATGTAGACCAAATAATGTGAAACCAATTATACATATAGATGGATAGATATACCATTGATGAAAATCAAAATTTAATACTAAATCAGTGAACTGGGATTGTATGAAGTTTGAACAAAATTTAAATTTACAAATATTTTATTATTCATCTGGTGATCTTAAAAAATGATTCATAGGAAGATAAAAAGATGACAAATGTAATTATAGTACTGGGGATTTTTGAAGAGAGGAAACACTGGAGAAACAATTTAGAAGTGATGTCAAAGTGTTTTATTTAGCTATTAAAATGCAGAAATATCTTTAAATGCACTGAGAAGCCATATAGTTTGAGTTGAGATTGGTTAAGAGCTGCATTTAAACCCATACTCTGCCTCTTACAGGCTGGTTGGCTTTGGGTAAGTTAATTTCGTATGTATCTCAGTGTTCTAATCTGTAAAATGGAGATAAAAATAATCCCACCAGTGATTTTGTATAAGCATTATTAAATGAAATGTGAAAGTAAAGCATTTAGTACAGTATTATCAGGTGGATAATAATGGCTTGATAAGTGTGATCTGGTAGTAGCATTGCGTTCATAACATGTGAGATGCAGACAACCATAGTGTCTCTGTAAAGGAGGAGGACTATTGAGTTAGCTGCTTTGTAGGGGATATGGTACTAGAAGTTCAGAAACCTTCAGTACCTACCACTGACTCTTAAAAAGAGTTCACACTTGAACATGATGTTTAAAAGTCTTCCATGATGTGCCATAGACTGACCTTTCCAACTTTGCTCTAATTTGCCAACTCAGAATTCTGTGAAGACACCTTGCACACAGTTACCCATGCTTTTGCTCACGCTGTGGTTTTTGCCTTCTTTTGACCCACCTGAATCCTACCTGACTCACTCATAGGTTCTTACATGTTCAACCAGAGGCTCCTTTGTGAACGCTGTTATGAGCATTGCCGCCCGCACAAAAGCAGTCTCTCCCCACAATGCCCCACTGGCTCTTCCTGTCCCTGATGCTACTCATCCACTGGCTGCCTTTCTATCTGCATCAGGAAAATTCACCATGGCCAGGATCCATCTAGTGTATCCTCGCCCCACTCCTAATACAACATGCTCATCTGTAATGATAAGTTTTTCCACATTCTCACCGGTAGTCTCTGCTAAATTATGTTATTTTTTTCTCTTTCCTAACCCACCTAGTCCCTTCTAGATATAACACAACTTAGACCAGAGCTCAGCAAACAACAGCCTGTGGACTAAATCCAGCCCACAACTTGTTTGTTTACAACTTAGAAAACAAAGTTGTACTGAGACACAGTCATGCTCATTCATTGATGTATTGTCTAGGGTTTCTTTTACACCACAACAGTGGCATTGAGTAGTTGCGACAGAGACCATACTGCCTGCAAAGCCTGAAACATTTATTCTCTGGCTCTTTCCAGAAATACATTTGTGAGAAACAATTGAATCAAATGCTTCCAACAGGGAGGAGAATAAGCTGAGTGCCTGGATAATAATTTTTTTAATAAGGGATTGATTGAATTTTACATGTAATAGTCAATTTTTGAAAGCTTTGAAGCTGTAGGAACCTCAGAACTATCCTGACTTTTGTGGATACCTTGGCCATTTTACTACCCTGGAGTGATGCTTCAAGCACCTTCTACTGTCAGAAACCATAAACAAGAAAGCTCAGTTTGTGCTGGTTTGCATTTATAAAGCTCCCTTTGCTCTCAGAGGAGCTTAGAGTCACCTTGGCCCCCTCCACGCAGACATTCTGGGGGAAAACCACCCTCCCCTAAGGCATGGCTTGTGCTGGGATGGCAGTTTGGCAGGGAAGGAGCAAGCTTTCTGAGTACTTTTCTTCTGCCAGCTCTTTGAAAAAATAACCCTTCTCTTTGGGGAATGAAGGTCAGACCATATTCAGAAATAAGAACATCAACTGGAGAACAAGCAATTTTGTAATGACAACCTGAGAAATCAAACCTTTCCCCCTGATGATTGAGACAGGCCAGACTCATAACCCAGGCCATGATCGGCTTCTGCACTTGGATAGAACATTTTCTCTCAAATAACAAGTTGAATGAGCTTTACCAGGCTCTGAGAGATGATTGTTGTCCTCGCTGCACAGATGGCAAAATTGAAGTTAAGAAGCAGCAGCTTAGGCTGGCCACAGAGGGAATGGGTTCTGGCAAGGGCCCTGCAGGGCTCACAGGAGCTGGACTCCCAGTCCTCTTAGACATGGCATTTGCACTAAGTCCCTAAAGCAGATTTCATAACGCTGCCTGACAAAGCCTTCTGGAACTCTAGAGCAGGGGCTGACAAACAGTGGCCCACCAACCAAATCCAGCCCACTGCCTGTCTTTGTAAGGCCCACGGGCTAAGAATGGCTGTTATATTTTCAGATAGTTGGAGAAAAAAATCAAAAGAAGAAATAATACATTTCATGACTTATGAAA
This sequence comes from Cacajao melanocephalus, assembly GCA_963573385.1. Taxonomy (NCBI): domain Eukaryota; kingdom Metazoa; phylum Chordata; class Mammalia; order Primates; family Pitheciidae; genus Cacajao; species Cacajao melanocephalus. The sequence goes on along the minus strand of CAUYLG010031173.1, from coordinate 43,764 downwards.
ATTATATGAAAACAAATTTTGGTTCATGAATCATGTTTGATTGAAACACAACCACACTCATTCATTTATATACTGTCTAATATCTATTTTTGATGGCTACTTTTACACCACAGTGGCGAGAGTTGAGCAGCTGCAACCGAGCCTATGGTGGGCAAAGCTCAAATTACTTTCTATCTGGCCCTTTCCAGAAAAATGTTTGCTAACCCTTGCTCTAGAGTGTGCACAACACATTAATTAAAATAAACTTTTATTGAAGTGCAATAAATGTAAAATACACTCATTTTAATTGTATGGTTTGATGTGTATGGTTTGATGAGTTTGGGGTGAAAAATATAGTCCTTTAATCACCACCACAACTAAGATGTAGAACATTTCTATCACTCTCTAAATTTCTGTATGTTTTTTTGTAGTTAGTCCCTCTGTAATCCTTACGTGGCTAACCATGGATCTGATCTGTGTTAGTAGTAACAACTTTTAAACAGTTACTTAGAAAGGATTTCAGATCACTAGAGACTGTGTTGAGGGAAGGTAGTGGTGGGGGTGTGTGAAAACATGAAGTTGATTTTATTCTTTCATTTGGTAATTCCTTAATTCACTCCAAACACCCACTCCCAACGGCCGCTTACCTGTTAATAATATTAGAACTTAACAGGCACTGTGCAAAGTGCTCTCCATTTATTATCTCATTTTATCTCTAACCCTGTGAGGGAGTTCTTATACGTCTCTGATTCTATTGACAGGAGACAGGTACCCAGGTAACACTGAGGAGCACACAGCTCTTAAGATATAAGCTAAGATTTGAACGTGGACCTGTCTGAATCCAGAGTCTGAACTCGGCCACCATACCACATACTTATTCAGTCCTCACTACAAGTCTGTTTGGGAGTATATCAACATTTTGGAGAAGGAAACTCAGAGAGGTTAAGTAACTAGTTCAAGTCACTCAGCTACTAACTGCTAGAGTTGGGATTTGAACCAAGCTCTCCAAACTGCAAGCAGAAGACACAGAACAGAGAGAGATTGAAATACATTATTTTTTTGGGGGGGAGAAACACCTTGTCTTACAGATGGATAAAGTAAGAGCCACGTGTGAGCAAGTTCTAGATAATGCAGAGGCGAGTGTAGCGAGAGGCAAAAAGCAGTTTTAAGCCAGATATAATTTTGCTTTCTAAACTAATGGAGATCCAAGTCTATTTAATTTAATATAAACAACTAATGGCTGTAAAGTGCTTTGAAAATTACTGAGGGGTGCATCCATGCTGACCAGAGTCAGTAATCAAAATCTCTCTTGCTATTCCTTCACAAGCAGAATTCTATCTGAATTGTTCTGTTATGTTGAGAAGAGATGAAAATGGGAGTCTCAGGACAGCGCTCCATAGGAAATTCACTTCTCTCCTCCCCCTACACCAGTTGTTACAAAGGGCAGCGCCATTTACCTGCTCCTACTTTGAATGATTGCATTCCATTTCTTCAGGGCCTTTTTACTAAGTACTGGGCACCTAAATGGTGCCCCAAATTATTGTTTGCTGTTCCAATTTTCTAGGAGCACTCCATCAGCCTCCCTGCGGGCCCTTCTTACAACCTAGCACAAGAGACTTTGTCCATTGGGTTCCTTAGTTATAAACAATAAAACCTTTAGGACTAGTATAAGCAGAAAAAAAATTTTTATTAAAGCACTTGAGGTCCTCAGAGTGTCTGAGGGTAGGCCAAAAAATAGGAATTGGAAACTGTACTTGCAAGGATATATTATGGCATTGCTCTGAAAAAGACTCCTGTCACTGCTGTGTAGAAACAGCCAGATCTCATCACTGCTATGGACTGAGCTCTATACACCATTGGTATCCAGAAAGTTGGACACTGCTGCTACCAACCTCATCAGAAGATGGATTCTGTTTCAAACCTGCTCCCTTACGCTGCCCACTTTAGAACCATAGTCTCAGGCATCTGAATGACCAAGATCAGTCACATGCCTGCATCCTGTCAAAAGTAAAGTATATGATTCTACCTGGTGGGACTGGATACAAAAGGCAGGAAATACTTCAAACATAGTGGATTACATGAAGAATAGCCTCCCAAAGTTGTTCATGTCCTAATTCTAATCCCAGGAACCTGTGAATAGGTTCATTTTACATGGTAAAAGGGATTTAGCATTCATGATTAAAAATCTTGAGATTGGGAGATTATCCTAGATTATCTGGGTGGGCCAAATGTCATCAGAAAGAGGCAAGATGATCAGAGTCAGGAAAAGAAGATGTGAGAACAGAAGCAGAGGCTGGATTTATACGCTTTGAAGATGAAGGAAGGGAGTTACGAGCAGGGTAAAAGGTCCCCAGTAGCTGGAAAACGCAAGGAAATTAATTCTTGCCTGGAGCCACAAGAAAGAACACGTGCCTGCCAAAACCTTGATTTTAGCCCATTAAGATTCATTTCAGATTTCTGAGCTCCAGAACTGTAAGAGAATACATTTGTGTTGTTTTAAGCTACGAAATGCGTAGTAATCTGTTACAGCAGCAATAGGAAAGCAATGCACATAGGACAGGTATTCAGAATGTGATGAGAGTCCAGAGAGCATGACAAATATCCAGCACAGCTGCCGTGAAGGAAAGCTAGAAAAATTATTCATATTTCCCACATCCAGTGCTCTCCACCTTTTGAGAGCATTCTAATAGAGTCCTAAAGCTAGGTTGGGTGAACAAGCTAAGTAAAATTGCTTCTGCTTGTTCCGATTGTTCACCCACTTTATTCTCCCCATGATTTATCCAACAAATATTCCATTTATTAAATAAATATTTACTGGAGCTGAGTGCCAGGAACTGTGAAAGATATTATGGCTTCGAAGGAGAATAAGAGAGTAAGACTCAAAGCTAACAGTCAAGAAGTCCATAGATACCAGGCTTATATTTAACTGATTTTCAGTTGTGTCTTCATATCAAATCCTACCCAAAATTTATATTGTTGGTTTTAAGCAATGGGTTTTGAACAATGTGAGTTGATTTCACAGCAATTTATGCATAAAAGCGTTATACTGAAATGAATATTTTCACTTGAATATGTATTTAACAGTAGTCAACATTAATTGAGTCCTTCCTGTGTGTTACAGATAATAGTAATATTTTATATGATTTATTTCATTTAATTGTTACCTCAAACCCAGGAGAAATGGATAGTTGTTCTCCCCATTTTGCAGATAAGAAAACTGAGGCTTAGGAAATATGACTAAATTTTTACTGCTAGGTAAGAGAGCTGGGATTTGAATTTCAGCTTACTTGACTTTGAGGTCTATACACTTTTGCCACCCTGCCTGCCTATATGCCAAGCCCTGGGCTAGGGACTCACATGTGTGTGAAAAAATTAAAATCCCCACATAAGTAAACTGCAACATTTAATAGATATTATAAAATGAACTATAGAAATACAGATGAAGAATTTATATAGATTTCTAAGTTGACTAATTTTTATAGGGAAAAAAACCCTTCATTGGGATATTCATTACCAGTTCATTTGGTAAAAGCTCACATTATTTTACAACTGAGGTATTTTACAAAGCAACCCTATGTTGCTTTCACTTACCTAGGTGCAAAATTTATTCTCTTAGATTATTTCCATTCTAAAATCATATCTTACAAGGAATATACATGAATTATACTCTCCCGTCACCTCCTTCCCACCATCCATCACAGTGTGAATACTTTGGCCAATGATATTGTTTATGTTAATACCCCTTGCAGCCTCTTGCCAGAAATTATTAGGCTTAGGAAGGGGGACAGGGGGAACTCTCCAAGACCCTATTTCTAGCTGGATGTCTCCCTTCTGCAAATCTCATCAAGCACCCACACAAAAAAGCTGAAGCTGGCTGGACTGTGAGCAAGACACACAGATACCACTCATCACTCCCAGCTTGAGTAGTTAGGGTGCATAGGATTCCTTGACTGAAGCTACGGGCCATGTCTTACACAAATAGCACCCAAGTGTTTTGCTCCTTGGATTCTGGGAGCTGCTGTTGGCTGAATTACCTCTCAGCAGTCCTGTTGACAGATGGTGTAACTTGCTCATTAAATCAGGATCCTCCCCGTTCCAAGGGCCCCAGGCAAGTTAGGAGACAGATTTGGTGGTGTTTTCTAATGCTAATGGTCTGCAGCTCCAGAGTGAAGATAAATATTCTACTTTATTGTGCATCCACTAACTTAAGCCTTACCGGGTCTGCTCCCTTCATTTTGACAGGGCACATTTAGAAAAGTGAAATGAAGTGCTTTTAGGCACCCGGTTCCTCCATCCGTCACTTTCTCTTGTATTCTGCCAGCCTCGCCTTTTTCTCTGAGACTTGTCTCCACACAGTGCTTTATATCAGTGACACACAATATCCTGAACTAAAAAGAGACCTTCCTAGTCTAGAGTTCGGGACGTAACTTTGTTTTTTAAGCAGTATTGTGCAAGGCTTATTTATTTGGAGAGCTTATTGGAGGGAATAACAACAGCCTACGCAAAGACGAGGCCTGATATAAAGTCAATGTGGATCCAGCACAGATAATAAGCATGATAATTAAATAACCATGTTTAACAAGTTGCATGTATATGCTAAGAGCAATGGGAAGCCAGGAGAGGGCCTTAGGGTGGGGGTTTCACATGATCATAGTTGTGCTTTTAGAAGACCCCTCTGGCTACCGAGTGGAGAATTGAGCAGGAATGAGGAGCAGAGAGGGAGACAATTATCAACTGAAGAATGATAAGGTTCATAGGGAAAATACTGTTATTTCTCATAAAGTGTTGCAGCCTGCAGGGTGCCGACTCCCACAGGCTAGGAAGCATAGCCTCCTGTCAGAAGTTGGAAGCAGATCCTTCAAGGGAGACACAAAGGGAATAGGAATGTGTGCTGAGCAGGGTGGCTGAATATACATATTTAATAAGCTATAGGAGGAGTCATGGATATTCACAAAAGAAGAAACGCGGTCCTGTGCAATTGAGCTTCATGCCCATTCATGGGTCCCATATACAAAAAAATGGTAGCATTAGCATGATCCAAGGGTGGAGTTTTCAGCCCTCTGATGTGAAAAGGTGAAACAGAGGACACAAAAGCCTTTGCTGCACATTTTCTGTAGATTGGCCAGAACCATTGCACGGTCAGTGGTCTCTTCTTAGGCAAAAAAAGGAGGGGCAGCATCAGGTGGCTGGTTGATATCAAAAGTGGAGTCTTTCCAAAGAGCTAGTTTCCGTTTTTCCCTTAGGGAGGAAAGCTTAACACCATTAGTGAAGGGGAGGTATACTAAGGCATGTCTGACCTCCCATCCTGTCATGGCTGAGAACTCAATTTTCAAGGTTACTCCAGGGTCCCCTTGGCCAACAGAGGGTCAGTTGAGGGGCTTAGGATTTCATTTTTATTCCTCATGGGCAGCCTCAGGAAGGCAGACAGGAGGCTCTGGTGGCAGTCTGGGTTGGAGATGCGGGTAACCTGTTGAAGGGGATGGCACACAAGGGGAGCAATGGCTGGCGTCAGGATGTGGATTAACAGAGCTTGAACTGTGTATGGTGGGGGCGAGGGAGAATGGTGAGTCAGAAGAAGACCAGCCTTCTGGCTCATGCATGGGGTGGATGGCGGTGACATTCACGGTGCGAGGGCACAGTAGAAAAGGCAGCTGTCATGTATAACCTGAGCTCTGCTTTAAGTCACACAGAGAATTGCAAAACACTGTGAAAGAAAAAGGCAGATGTGCAGTTGTAGGAGAGGAGAGGAAAAGAAATAACCAAAGAAAGAGAAGACAGTCCTTTCCCAGAGAGTATACCAGGGCATAAGAACAAACTTACTATTATTATTACTCTTAGCTAATATTGGCAGCACTATTACTAGCTGTCGGTATTGATCGTTTAGTTCATGTTTAAACTTTACAGTTGCCTTCAATTCTTACCCAAATCATGTGGCATTATTTATCATGCGTATAGAGGTGAACAGACTGAGGCTCAGTGATATTAAATAATTTAGTTAAAGATAGAAGGCTTGTGGGTGGATGAGCTAGGCTTTAAACCCAAGTTTGGCACTAAAAAGTACACTCATAACTCTTGAAGAAAACTATCACCTCCCAAGGGACAAATAAATAGGTACAAGCTTAGGATACGTTAAGAATAAAGTACTGGGTAACAAAGAAGCAGCTGGGAGGTTATTTTAGGATTATTTCTTGGAGAAGTTGAGGTTTAGGATTATTTCTTGGAGAACTTGAAACAGTTTGTTTTGAATGAGTCTATATATGCCAAATCTTTGGATGTGAGCACATTAGTTTGAAGTAGGGAAGAAATGAGATTGATAACATATAGAGTGAAGAGGGCATGGGGGGAATAGCACTGGAGGTAGCTCTTTGAAACATTCTGCTTTACAACCTTTTATTAAGCTACCTTGCCAGTGGTTGAAAGCTGAAATGCTTAGCTTGGCCCACATCACCAGCATGATATGCTAAGACACCTTTATAAATCTCACTTCCTGCATCCCCTCTATGCACCCTGTGCAATCATAAAGCATCTTCCCCACCTCTTTCCTTCCTTCCTTCTGTCATTCTTTCTTCATTCTTTTATCCTCTATTCATTTAGTGATCATTAATTGAGCATTACCTAATGTGTGCCAGGAGCTTTACTAAGTCCTGGAGATATAAAGATAAATACCCTCAAGAAAATGATGGGTGGCTATAATATCCAGAGTCATAATTCTTTGCATAACATTTTGAAATATGCTATTAGAAACACTGTGTCTATTAAAACATGGCTTTGTCTAAAGGTGGTGAACTTTGAGCTAGAGTTAAGAACAAGTAAAAATTTGTCAAATGTGTAGAGCAGTCGGAAGAATGGAAAATATTGTTCTGTAAATGTTGACTTGAGACTTGAGCAGTTTCTGATGTGTGACTTTTTTTTTCTTGTCACCACTTTTTGCTTTGCTCTCCCCAAATCCTGAAGTCTCTTCCAGTCCCCTATATTCTGCTTCCTTCCTTCTACCTCTTCGCTGACTTTCTGGATTACACTCTGCATTGCGGATCTCTGACAGTTTCTCTCCTGCTTTGCTAACCACTTTAAAAAATAGACATTTAAAAGCCTTCTATGTGTCTCCTGCTATGTTATGGCTCTCCTGCTGTGTGAATTGAAACTCCCTGCCCAGAGGACGGATGCCCCACTGCTGGGGCGCTGGAGGCTCCAAGGCTTACCTTAGAGGTTTGCACCATAGGCTGTGCTGAATGACAGCTTGGCTTTCTTTCCCCAGGGTCAGTCACCTGCTCCGTGCCTGCTTTCACCAAAGGGCATGGTACCAGATTGCTTGCTCACCAAGCAGGTGAGGCCTGGACAGGGCAGTGAAGCAGCTCCATGCAACATGGGTAGGTCCAGCCCAGACTCCCAGCTTTTCTTTACCTTCGGAGTTATATAATCCTTATCTGCATACTCAGCCTGCCCATGGTCCTCTGGGCTACTCCTGAGAAGAGGTAGCCCTGATTTAAGCCCTATAATTCCACCCCATATATTCGCTCTGCTCCAAGGTACCCTTTCTTCTGTCTTACTGTGGTCTTATGCCTCAGTTGAGCAATAAGATTTCACCTGTGTCTGGGACCAAGCCCCCAGTTTGTGCCCCAGTTCTGATGAGGGCCCTCTGTCCTGTACCTAGTACATGCATTTTTTTTGTTGTTAACCTACACAGGGACCTTGGGATCTCTAGGCTTAAAGTCCCAAATCCTCCCTCTGTTTGATTCTAGAGCTGCCTATAGGCTAACTTCACTAAAACCAAGTGTGCTCAGATGACCAGAGCCTGAGGAAAGTTGCTGAATTCAGCATGTTCACTGTGCCTTCATTCCCTGTTGCTGTGCCCGACAGATAAGTCAGAAACCCGGAAGTGAGATATTGGTCTTCATTCTAACTATTCTGAATAATTTAGCAGTTAACAGGTACAGCACACCTACTTTCTCCTTTACTGTGCTTAGCACTTGAGAAGAATTGACTCACATAGCTCCCAATAGTTCCATGAGTGGGACTCCGTGACACCGGGATTCCCGTTCAGGCACTCCTCTTTCAAAGTCCATTTTCTTAGCACCCCCCATATGCTTCACTGTCTGCCTCATCTGGACCATATCCTGTTGTCGTCATGCCCAGTGCCTCTCCAGCCAAACCACCTCTCTTAACAGTGTCTTCCTCTGACTCTGCCTCTCCATTGCTTCCACAGCTCTTGCGGGCAAGTCATTTAAATTTTTTTTAATTTAAAAATAAAAATTGTGGCCGGGCACAGTGGCTCATGGCTGTATTCCCAGCACTTTGGGAGGCAGAGGGAGGCAGATCATGAGGTCAAGAGATCAAGACCATGTCCTAGCCAACATGGTGTAACCCCATCTCTACTAAAAATACAAAAATTAACAGGGCATGGTGGCACGCCCTGTAGTCCCAGCTACTCGGGAGGTGGAGGTAGGAGAATTGCTTGAACCGGGAAGGTGGAGGTTGCAGTGAGCCAAAATCAGGCCACTGCACTCCAGCCTGGGTGACAGAGTGAGACTCCATCTCAAAAAAACCAAAACAAACAAAGATAAAAAAATAAGAGAATAAAAATTGTATATATTTATCATATGTAATATTGTGTTTTGATTTATATATACATTGTGAGATAGGTAAATCAAGCTAAATATACATATGCATTACCGCACATTCTTATTTTTTTAAGAGCACTTAAAATATACTCTTTGAGCAATTTTCAAGTATACAATACATTGTTATTCACTGTAGTCACCATGGTGTACAATAGATCTCTTGAACTTATTTCTGTTGTCTAATTGAAATTTATATCCCTTGATGGTGTGTGCCTGTTGTCACAGCTACCCAAGAGGCTGAGGAGGAAGGATCACTTGAGTCCAAGAGTCCAGGGCTTTAGTGAACTATGATAGTGCCACTGAACTCCAGCATGGGCAACAGAGCAAGACCCCATCTCCCCCCTGCCCAGAAAAAAGAAAGAAGAAAAAAAGAAATGTATATCCTTTGACCACCATCTCCTCAATCTCCCACCATCCAGTCTCTAGTAACCACCATTCTACTTTCTGTTTCTTCTGTTTCTTGGAGTTCAACTTTATTACGTTCCACATATAAGTGAGATAATGTGATGTTTGTCTTTTTCTGACTTATTTCATTTAATGTGATGTCCTCTAGGTTTATACATGTTGTTGCAAATGACAGAGTTTCCTTCTATTTTAAGGCTGGATGGGATTCTATTTGTATGTATAGCACATTTATTAATGCATTCATCCATTGATGGACACTTAGGTTGATTCCATATTTTAGCTACTGTGAACAGTGCTGCAGTAAACATGGGAATGCAGATATCTCTTCAACTTCTGATTCCGTATACTCTGGATACATACCCAGAAATGGGATTGCTGGGTCAGATGGTAGCACTATTTTTAACTTTTTGAGGAACAACCATACGTGTTTTTCTTAATGGCTATACTGATTTGCATTCTCACCAGCAGTCCACAAGGATTCTCTTTTATTCCATATCCTCATAACACTTGTTATCCTTCGTCTTTTTGGTAAGCGCCATCCTGACAGGGATAAGGTGATATCTCATTGTGGTTTAAATCTTTATTTCACTAATCATTAGTGATGTTGAACATTTTTTCACATACCTGTTGGCTATTTACTTGCTTTCTTTTGAAAAAATGTCTATTCAGATTCTTTGGATATTTTTAAAATGAGTTGTTTTATTACTATTGAGTTTCTTATACATTTTGGATATCAAATGTATGGTGGGTATTCTCTTTAATCTGTTGATTGTTTACTTTTCTATGCAGAATTATCAACAAATCTTGTTTCAGTTTGGCCCCTTCCCTGTGTCCAGGCCTATGTTAAGTAATTGAACCATATGCAGTTGAGTCTTGAGATGATTATAGAGAGGACACAAGGACACTGAAAAGACCATGGGCATCAAACTATAAATTAGGCATCTAATAAGTACTTACTTTCTACTCATTTATTACTATTTAGTACTATATCTATGTTCTCATCTGCATCTGGTTTTGGTACTATAAAAGGATCACATGAAAAAGGATGTCTCATTGATTAAGCTCTTAGACTCTAGAACCAGGCTGCCAAGATTCAAATACCTGTTTCACCACATAGTATTATCTATGTGATCTTGAGCAAGTTACTTTTCCTGTCTGTGTTCAGTTTTCTCATCTGCATAATGGGGATAGCAATGGCATCTACCTCATAGTGTTCTTGAGAAGATTAAATGAATTCATGTAAAGCATTCTGCACTCAGTAAGTTAAATAAATATTTGCAATGGTGAAGAGGACAATGATGAGAAAGGAGAGTATGGTAATATGTTCCCTGCTACAAGAAGTTTTTGCCTAATAAGGGAGATGACAGATCACGTAAAACACTATGAGACCATATATGATTAAATGCTAGTTTGGTTGATGAATATCAGAAGTTAATAAGGTTTCTAATAACTGTTTGGGACAGTTGAGGAAGGAAACATGGACTATAGCTTTCAGCCTGAGTAGGCTACAGAGAGGTAGAGGAGAAAGTGGTGGCTTAGTCTTCTTGACATGGGCCACCTCTTTCAACAGAACACTGATAGTTCTTGTTACAGTGTTTGTTATATGTTATTTCAGTTACCATTCAAATAAACAAGAAATCAAGATGCTGGATCTAAGCTGAAATAGTAAGGATTTGCAATAGTCATGGGTAGGGTGTGATTCACCCTTGGGAAGCAGACCATGAACTGGAAGGTAACTCAAGAGATAGTATCCAGATGTTTAGCTGTCATGGAAGCCAGATAGTCAAATCAGGATTTCCCTCAGCAGTTGAATTGGAAGGCAAAATAAAGGCATGCCCAAAAGACTAAAAGCTGGGGTTAAATGCTGGAACAAGAGGTCTTGAAATGAAAGATAGAAAACAGGGTTTAGAAGTGGAGGGCTGCAAGATATGAAAGTCTCCAACTTATCAATTAAGGCAAATTAATTCTAATTAATACATCCCATAAATTAACTCACATGAAGTCATCAGATCCTGCATCAATGGAGTCCTATGAGAATGGACCATAAAGCAAACGGTTCTTAGCGGTAGAGATATGATTAGAAACCATTCATATCTGGAAGTTCTGATGTGAGAATTACCTCCTGAAAAGATGCCACAGTGGGTTACCCATGAAGGCCATTGTCAGATTCAGCATGGGGACACTCAGTGATCTTGGATTGTAAGGGAGAACTTTTGTGAAGCTGAACGTTTAAGTATGTCTTTCTTTCAAGATATATTTATCAAGTTCCTACTGTGTTTGAGGTACTGTATTTTTTGAAATGGTCTTGGAGACAGAGGTGACTCATCCATGCGTTTTTCAGTTGAGATGTAACAGGCTAAAAGATAAGATAAATCCTATTGACAAATAACTAATAAAAGGTAGAAAGCAATGCCTGTTGTAAGGGAGGCAGAGATAAACAGCCTTAGGAGAGCAGAGAAGGGAATGATTGCTTGCAGTGGAGCTTAGTGGCTCATAGCCCCAGAACTGGTGTAGAAACCACCCAGCCCAGATTAAGATTTCTGCTCTGTGTCTTAATAGATGTTATGTCCTTGGGTAGATTTACATACTGCTTTGACTGTATACTTATTTGAAAAATGTAGATCAAAGCAATACCCATCTCATGGAGTTATATTGAGAATTAACTGAGATAGTACATGCAAAGTGTATGTCAGTTAATCAATGGTAGTTGTTATTAATTTCAATGGATAATTTGAATGGTCAGGAGAAACATAGGTTCACAGGATATCTGTTATCAAAGATCTAGGACAGCTGAAAACTGAAACAAGAAAGGACAAAGAGGCATTGAAAAGGAGTTTGCTCTAGTGAAATGAAAAAGGGAGAATCATTGCCAGCTGAGCTCCTTTCACCTCTTGGGATTTGCCTACTGATTGTATGTTCATAACCCTCAGAGAGCTAGAGGACACCAGCCTCTCCTGCCCAACTGACTACCTCCCTAGAGCAGCACAGAGATCTTTAACTGGAGTTGATTCTGTTGGTGAAAGTGTACATTGTTACTTTATCATTGGAGGGCAGGTCTGCAGGGTCTATTTAAATTTAAAGGGAGAAAAGGAAGTGAATACCCCGAAGCCATAATTATATCTCTCAGTGTATATCCTGGAGAAATATACATACATGTGCCCTAGGAAGCATATACAGCATAATACATCAGAAACAGCCCAAATGCCCACCCACCAGGAATGGGGAAGCTAAACTGTAGTGGATCCATGTAATACAATACTATGCCACAGTGAAGAGGAATGTGCTAGAACTTGATGTCACCACATGGTAAGGTTGGAAACAAACTTGCTGGACAATATTTATAGTGTGCTATTTATATAAACATCTATCTGTCTATCTATCTATCTATCTACACATCTCTCTCTCTCTCTATATATATATATATATGTTTGCAATTACATATTAAAAACTCTAGAAGGATACATATCAAGTTGATAACAGTAATTACTTCATGGTTGGGATAAGGTTATGATGAGGGAGGAGAATAGGTAAGAGGAATTTGAGCCTCTTAAGTAGTGTCTAAATTATTGTGAGCATGTGTTCACATCTTATTGTATAATTGCAAATAAATATACAAATACATAAGTAAAATAAAGAGGCCAGTGCTCTCCTCCATTTGCTATATTCTCCCCTCACTTCTAGTCAGCTTTCAGAAAGGTTGACATCAAAACATTCTTTAGCAAAATGTAACATAGAAAAGGCATTGCTTAGTTAATTTTTATGTACTAATCCTTTATAAAGCTACTTAAAGTATGCTGCCATTTTTTTGAAATTTTGCAAACAGTTGCAAAATTAAATTTGATTCCTAAGTTTCATGGGCAATGATTTAATGTTTTCCCACACATTGTTAGAATTCACATATGCCCCAAATAAAAATGAGCTATGTAGAAATATAAATAACATTTATGTGAGATGGACAGTCCTGCTTAGCTTGTTTTTCAAAGTGGGCATGAAAATGCCCATTTAAAATTTACATTTAGACAGGAAAATTACCATTATCTCAATAGTATAAGAAAAAAATAATAATCCTAGAGATTGATGCTTTCAAGGGCACAGCAGTAAATGCATGACTTTTCCAACCATGCAGATAGGTTATACCAACATTCAGATGAAGACCAAATCTGTCAGCCAGACATTTGCTCATTTTCAAACATCTAAATGACTGATGGATTTTTTTTTAATTCATGTGTTGGCTCTTGGAAAGAGTAAATAGACACTGCATTACATCAAAATTAAAACAATAAGAATAAAGGCATATACTTGATCTGTTTTCAAAAATGCGTTCTTATTCTTTAATATATGAGCCTCACAGCCACCCTTGCTAGTTATTTAGAGCAGATATTATTAGCACCATTTTATAATGTTATTTTATAACATTGAGTTTCAGAGGGCTTTACCAGGTTTGTCCGGGGTAGGATGAGCAATATCATAGTCATGTTTTTCCTCATAACATTTACCACTAGTATATATTACATTATATATGTAATTGTCTTTTTTTATTCTGGTCTAACTCCCTTACTGGAAAACCTTATGAGGGCAGAGGCTTTGCTGATTCCCTTCATCACCTAGAATAGTACCTAGCACATAGGTAGAAAGTATTCCATAAATAGCTGTTGAAACTCATAAGTGGGTGTTGAACAATGAGAACACATGATCACAGGGAGGGGAACATCACACACCAGGGCCTGTTAGGGGGTATGGGGGATAGGGGAGGGATAGCAGGGAGTGGGGGGATTGGGGAGGGATAACATTAGGAGAAATACCTAATGTAGGTGATGGGGGAATGGATGCAGTAAACCACCGTGGCATGTGTATACCTATGTACAATCCTGCATGATCGGCACCAGAACTTAAAGTATAATTAAAAAAAAAGAGAGAGAACTTAAAGTATAATAAAAAAAAAAAGGAGAGAGAAAAAAACAAACAACAAAAAAGAAAGAATAAATGAATGAGTGAATGGATAGGACTTGAGTCCGAGCCAGCACCCAATCCAGCATTCTTTCCACCATATCAGTCACCCTCAATCAGTCACCCCCAAACATCAGTCACCCCCAAAACAATGGAAGAACTCTATAAAAGGTGGAAATTGAAAATATGGAAATGAATCTTCAAAGAGGAAAATCAAGGAGAAACTGATCACAGTCTCTTCTGAGAAAGGCAGGAAATATGTTAAAGAAGAAAAAAAAATCTTTAAGGATAATTGTTATGAGAAAAACACCCCATCCCCAAACTAGGAGGGTGTCAAGAGACCAAAGAATGACTTGAACAAGTGTAGCCTGGAAAGCAGATGAGTTAAGATTTATATATAGGGCACTCCTGGATGACAGGCAGCAAGGCAGCTCTAGAGATCCTCCCCACTTCCCATCTCTAAGCTGCTTTTAAGCTAATTCTCTGGCTTTTTGCCTACTGTGCATGTGTGATGGGACTGTTTTCCTTGATAGGTTCTCAGATACTCTGGGATGTTTGGGTTCTCAGGGACACCTGCTCCTTGGCTGGTCACCATGTCCTTTGCTCACCAACCAGCCGGCTGTCAAGATTCAGGCAGTGGATCTATACCCTTAAGTAACCTGGTGGGGGACCCCATCACACTACAGTCACATTGGAAGAGTCAGTCACTAAAGTACTTATCAATGAGATGCTGGCAAGGAGGACCATGATGGTGGAAGCACTCAGGCAGCAAGGAAGACTGACACCAACACTGACTCAGGGGGCTTCTGGAAGAATGTGACACCTCAGCTAAGTCCTCACAAACACCAAGCTGAAATTTTCCTAGCAAAAGTGATGAAAGAGGCAGAAGGAGCTGCGTGTGATAAAGCTGAGAGGAGAGACAGAGAGTGACATGGATGTGAAAACCGAAAGTATTTCATTATGGACTAAGAATAGCATCAGAGGGCATGGTAGGTATCGGAAAAGATAAGACTGAAGATGTAAGCAAGAACCAGATCATGAAGGGTCTTGACTGCCATGTAGAAAGATATAAACCTTATCTTTCTGTGGAAGCTGCTGAAGTAACAGTGTTGTGGGCACAGAGGAGAGCAAGCCTCACTCAGTGAGAAAGGTTCCTAAGTCATACTTAACAGGTTCTAGAAGGATGAATTGGAATTTGCTAGGTGAACAGGGTGGGAGAGGCTTTGCGGATGAAACAGCATAGGCAAAGGTTTAGAGGCATGAAGGTGGAGGACAAGGGATCCTTCCAGGTCAGCATGATTTGGGTACTGTGGGGTTAATGAGGAGTCGTGGAGAAAAAAGCTGGGAAGTCAGACAAGCCAAATTATAAATATCTTATATATCATGCTAAAGAATTATAATTTTATTCCATAGGCACAGGAAGATATGGCTCTCTAGTATCATCTGGACCTTCTTACATAACTTACATCACTTCTTATGTCAGGCTTTAAACAACTGCATGCTATATACCAGGCAGAGGTCCTTGGTAATATAACAGAATTCTGTACACATATGAAGGTAGTAGGATATTGCTCACCCCGGGGAAAGGAGACCTGTTCTGAATTCCAGATCTATCCCTTACTGAGATCTGTGGTCATCACTCTTAAATTCTCTGAACTTCAGATTCTCCATCCATAGAATGGGACCAATAATAACTTTTGCATTGTCTGCTTCATAGAATTGTTTTGAGGAACCACTCAAAAAGTGTGCAAGAAATTATCCATACTGGACCAAACTGTCTAGGTGGGAACTGGGATGAAGGAGAGATGATAAATGTAGGACTAGAGAGGGTGAACTAGTGTGTTGGCGAGGCAGGAAGTACAGGATGGAGCACCATAGTGAAAATGAAGAATAAATGAGTGTGGTTAAGGTTGTATACTATCTTGAACGACAGATTGAAGAGTTCAAGTGGGACAAATGCAAGAGGAAGCATCTATGGAACATATCATTGATTTGACAGTCAACAGGTGTGAATGAATGAGGTATTTGATAATGTCTCTTAATGATTGTTCTTGACAAGATGGCTTTTTTAAACAGGGGCCCAAGGCTCTGCTCCTATTGGATGTCCATATCTATCTTTTTATTATTTTATTTATTTTTCAAGATGGAGTCTCACATTGTCACCCAGGCTGGAGTGCAGTGGTGCAGTCTCGGCTCACTGTAACCTCTGCTTCCTGGGTTCAAGCGATTCTATACTGCCTCAGCCTCCCAAGTAGCTGGGATTAGAGATGCCCGCCACTATGCCCAGCTAATTTTTTGTATTTTTAGTAGAGACGGGGTTTCACTATGTTGGCCAGGCTGGTCTCAAACTCCTGACCTCATGATCCGCCCACCTTGGCCACCAAAAGTGTTGGGATTACAGACGTGAGCTAACGTGCCCAGCCTCATGTCTATCTTAATGGCACACTTTTCCAATCCTGATGCCTTTTAAAGTTTATTCACATGTTAAAACAATGATGATAAAAGGAGGATTCCTCATTCACTTTTTATTCAATAAATATGCATTGAGTCTGTCCTGGGAGGACACTGCAGGATATTAGGACGTACCGTGGTTCGGGCAACTCAAGGAGCTTACATTCTTGTAGATAACCTTGAAAAACATCTGGAAATGCTATTTTCTAATGAATTGTGTCAAGCTTTGGTCAATGGCTTTGGGTCCCTTGGTCTGCTTTCCTTCCATATATTTATAAGCCTTGTATTTATACCTGGTCAGAAACTCATTGTTCTACCAGATCTCTTTCAGTCTTTTGCCATAGCTGATTCATTTCAACAAAACAATGGTTCCTACCTAGGAGGTCCTTAGGTCCCCAAAGAACTAGAAAGCTGGTAATGGAGATCTGAATTCTTCTTCAACTTTTAAATGAAAACATCACACACACCCACCCACCCACCCACCTATACATACTTATATGTAATCCTGTTACTATACCAAACATTTTTTCACTTATTATTTTCTTACAAAGCTAGGTGAAAACATGGTATACCTATATTTCTTTCATGTCACTCTTTTAAATTAATATTTCATTATAATTATTTTTGAGAACTCAGAATTTCAAAATATCTAATGAAATTGCAGCATCCTTGATGAGGCTGGGCAGGCTGACTTGCAGGTCAAGTATCTCTGCCTTTGGTCATAATTGTGCTGGCTCTCGCTGGCAATCACAGGTGATCTCCCATTGGTCAGAAGATATGATTTGCAAATACAGATATCTTGGCCTATTAAATGGTGGATAGAATTTATGCATAAATACATTCATAGATGTTTGGCCAAAAAAAAAAGTGTTTTAAAACACAATCCCTGGTTACAGGTGAAGAGAAAAAGTATTTGATGGCATAAAGCCTGGAAATTATTGATCTAGAAGTATCTTGCTTGCAAACCAAAACCCAACATGCAGCAGAAATGGAAAAATTAATGTTACATTTAGGACTTTCCAATTACAGTTTCTCTTGAATAAAAGCCATAGCATTTGAACCCAAGAAGTATATTTAAGCTGTTTAAGAATGCTTAAGTAGGAGCTGCCCTCCATTCCACTTGTACTAATTCTGGGGCCTCTGATTTTTAAAAATAAGATAGATAGCAATATTCTGGAAGGTTACATCAGAAGACAGTACCCTTGTTCTTTCTAGTGATATAAGAATTATCAGTCATTTGGAGCAGGGCAGGAATAATAATGAGATAAGCAAGGTGCTTGCCTTGGTGCAAATTTAAGAGGGTGCCAAGAAACTCCAAAATCAAGATTTGTAATATTTTAATAAAATACTTTTTAAAAATCAACATTCATGCGAAAATCCATGATCAATGAAATATCCAAAATTTTAATAAAAACATGATCAGCGTTACTGGTTTTCTCTTTTGCCTTAGGCTTTAAAATGGATCATGATGGTACTACTGAATTTTATTATTTAAAATGTTGATATTTGGTTCACAATGAATTTACCTGCATTAACTTCTATTTTTAAAAGTGTATTGCATTAGAATATAATTTATCTATCTCAGTCACTGAGCTTTTTAATGCACCTTAAATTTTGCCTTACTTGCCTAACTTCCATCAACTAGTCCCCAGCATCTGTGGGTTCTTTATACAAATTTGACTTTGCAGCTCATTTGTCTGATTTTAGAACTTTTTCTTACTCTTCTCCCTTTCCAAGCTCTGTTAATGGCTGCTTGGGTAATTCTGATTGAGGTATACATAAAAGGATATTTGCTGCACAATGAAAGGCAGTAAGAAGTATATTTGTGGTTGAGATTTTAGTTTGCTGCTCTTGGTGGTAGGATAATAATTGTTACATTCTAAGAGATGTGCCAGAGGTTGAGGACTAGTGAGTAGGTCAAGGCTCCTAATGATCAGCTTCTTGCCTACAGGTTTCTGGAGGCCATTGGATGAGAAGGCAGCACAGGTGTCAGTAGGGGGAGGATTGTTTTCTGGGAGACCTGCTTGCTTTTATAACACAATTTGCACTGTGTTTGAGCTGTGATTAACCTAGTGGCTTCTAGCAGTGATTGGAAGTTAATATGTTGCCCTGATGTGTTTGTGTGTGTGTGTGTGTGTGTGTGTGTGTGTGTGTGTGTGTTTAGAGACAGCTAGAGATTCCCTCATTTTTTTCCCTTTTATGTGACTTCTGGAGGATGTGTACTGAGGGACTGCAATTCTTTCTTTTGAAATGAAGGTCTCTTTCTAATAAAAATTATGGAATAGGTTCACAGCTTCACATACCTAAGCATTGTAGAATGATTTATGGAAGAACTATTCAGCAACTCTGTTCTGTAGTACATACTAAGTATTAGGCTTTAGTTTGCATGCTAAGCAGAAGTCTTTTTTTTTTTTTTGTCTTTTTTAAGCAATCTCCCTTTTCACCTAGGTCTTCTCCCTATTTTAATGCTAATGAGGCAGTTTTGCCAATAATAGCAGAATCAAGGAGTTCTGAATGTCACCTTTGTCTTCTCATTTTGTCAAACCAACTGACCAGAGATGAGGCAGAGAAGGTGAATCCTTTGAGAGTGCTTGGAAGGAGCTCTTGGTGTATTTGCCATAACGTCTGCAAGAGAGAAGGTGATTCAGCCTTTCGAGGCTATCTGCTACATGGAAAACTCTGACACCATTTGAGTAGATTACCAAATCACACATGGCAAAGACATGGAAACCAGTCAGATTCTTGGGGGCAGAGGAGCTGATGGGGAAATATTTCAACAGAACAATGGAAGGTATCCAGGTTAATATGTAGTTATCATTTGAGTAGTTCTATCATACACAAGTTCTCAGAAGGTAATGATACAGCATTTTTTCCTCCTTAGTTCAGCTAAAATCCAGGTTCTTGTGTCACAACAAGGACAGCTTAGGCATACAGACACACTGAAGGGTAAGGAGGGTAGATTTATCAGGATAAAAGAAAGCTCAGCAAAGAAAGAGGGGTCCTGCCAACAGGATCCCACCTCACAGACTGAAAATACCAGGCTACCACACAGGAGCTGAAGAGACCAGCCTCCTCTCCCTGCATGAGGCATGGATTCCTGGTGGCTCCACCCCATTGCCCCAGTGCACATGGGCCTCCAGTCCCTTGCAGGCAAGCCCAGGCAACACCCTGTGCAGGTTCCCCTATCTGCACAAAGACATCTGGCATAAACACTGTGGGGCAGGTCAGAGATTCTCCAGGGGCCCTTCCTTATCTACCTCCTGCATCCATCATTCCCCCGCTAAAGAAGTACATCCAACTGCCCTTAGAATAAGGCTAAGGATAAAGACCAATCTTAACTGCTTCCTGCTGATGGGGGGCGCTGTTTTGAGAAAACAGCAATGAGATCTCCCTCAGAGCCCTATTTAAGGGTGCCTGGTAAAAGGGGACATCATCAAAGGCTCCAGTGGCATGACCATTTGGAGTTTGATGGTCTGAAAGCCAGAAGAGACAAAACAAGTTATTAGAAAACATGTATCAAAATGAAACAAAAAAGGATGGGTAAGGGCAGCTAAAAAATCCCAAGGCTGCTGGGCATACCCCAATAACTGGTGGCTATAGTTATGCTCGCTAAGATTTTGGTGCATGAGGCTTGACTTTGGTTAGCCCCTTTGGTCTTATTTTCCCAAAAAGGAAACCTCCAAGTGATAGGCACACTATTTATTCCTATCTCCGGCCAGGATTTGCAGGATAATTGCCCAGAATTAGAATATTGATGCAGATTTTTACATTATCCATCCCCTTTTGTTTCTTCTGAGCTGAAGCCAGAGATACACTGATTGGTTCACAGGAATAAGCAGAGTTAGTTTATAATGTTGGCCGGGGGGGCGGGGGTGGGGGGTACCTAAAACAACTAATTAGTCTAGAATTTAATGACAAATACATAAGTTTTAGGACATAATTTCTCTCTCTCCAGTCCTCATTCTTGTTAAAAACAAATCATGATGGGACTGAGTTGTTTGCAAAATAGACTTTAGTCTTATACTTGGCATAATTATTTGCATAAAGTACAGCACAAATAATTATCTTACATAGACCTTTCAGATTGGCTTTGATGGAGCTCTGTTCCACGAGGAATCTCAGACAGGACTTTTTTCCTTTTTTAAAAAAAGCTGATTCCAGCTGTGGGTTTGTACCTTCAAATACCTGGGTTGGATAAATTCTCTTCTTGAGGTCCCAAGAACATGGGGTTCCTGGGCTTGTTAGAAAGTGACATCCTTTAGTTACCACAGGTTAGAAACCCTATATAGGGACTGTGTAGACAAGGTATGAGGCCAGTTTTCCAGAGGGACTTTTTAGCAGCTCTTCAAGTCAAGCTTGATTCCTTAAAGGGACACATACCCTTCCAGTCAAAGCTGTGATAAAACGATCAGTTTCTCCACTTGCATCCTGTTGCAAAAGAAAATGGATTCTTATTGCACTGACACAAATAACTATATTGCCATAAGTCACAAATACTCATGACTAGTTTCTAAATTCTGGAGAAACCAGGCAGAGAAAAACACATATGCTCCAAATTTTGTTCACAGAATTACGATTTACTCAATTATTAATGGCCATAAATAGCTCAAAATAAGTTTCCTTGACTCTGAAAAACAAAACAAGGATCAGCAGTGTTCTAAGCCAAAATTTAAAAGGACTGCTTCAGTTTTCTATTAGTTCAGTCCATTCCATTAACTCTTGTTCTGTTTGACATTTGTGAACATTTCAGCTCTTCGTGAATCCTGTGCATTTTGTTTATTCCAATGCTACAATCTCCAAAGTTATCAGAAACCTGCATTTGAGAGCACCTGCCAAAGTTTTATAGCTGATTATAAACCATCTTTTGGACAGGATCGAAACAAGACAATTTTCTGTGAATTAAAAAAAAAAATTTCCAGGGTTGTTACCGTCAAAAATACTATTGACAAAGAAATTTGGTTATCTCTGTGGTTTACAATAACTTAACATAATATCAACCTCAATCGTGATTGGTAGCATATACTCAGACATTAGAATTTTAGAAATCTCATATAATTTTGGAACATGTTTTAATATTATTCCCTAAATTATAACCTGAAGAAGATTAAATATCATTTTGGCAGTCCCATGTACCTAAATATGTCAAATAATCCTGTTTACCTCTCTTGGATGCTCCAGGGGCCATCTGTAGCATCCAAAAGCTAGGGGTCAGAAAAGACAACCTGAAGCTGAAATCTGATTCAGGGAAGCCTGTTAAATATGTTAAAAGTTTAAAACACTTGATGTTATAAAATAGAATTTCAGATTACCATAAGTTATTTATTTTGCCAAAATGATGACTTAGGAATTTAAAAATAAGCCAAAAAATTCTTACTCATTAACAGGGAAGTCTTAGCTTTCCAAAAAATTTTTCTCTTTTCTTCTCTTTCTTTTCCTTGGCAGTCTATCAGGAAGGCGAATGAAAATCGTTCATTATCCTTTACTAGTACATGGTACATGAAAATCTTGTACAAGGGAGAGAAAGCCAAATTTTACTCTTACATTAATAGTAATTTTACCCTTACTATTAGCAAATTTTGCTAAAGAGCAAATTCGTGCCTTAAGAAAACCTTGTTATGCTTTTATTTCAATGCTCCATTTATAGAAAAGCCATATAATACCCTTTGAATTTAGTCAGTGTTCACACAGAGAATTTCTTTTGCAAAATTAATTCTTAGAAATCTTCAACAATGTGTTTAAACCTTTAGCTTTATCATATCTAATTTAAAACAATTCTTTATCCCTAGGCACAAAGTTACATTGCCATGCCTTCTTAGAA
Organism: Cacajao melanocephalus; assembly: GCA_963573385.1. Classification (NCBI taxonomy): domain Eukaryota; kingdom Metazoa; phylum Chordata; class Mammalia; order Primates; family Pitheciidae; genus Cacajao; species Cacajao melanocephalus. Next base: position 21,546 of record CAUYLG010031173.1, on the reverse strand, counting down.
TCTTTTACTAAAAACACATTTTACTGTTATTACACACCTTGCATGTAAATCTGTTTTCAGTGGTCTCAATTATATGTTATAGTGGCAACTCTTAGCAATTTTTAACTGTAATATAAAATCTGGTAAGTTGTTTTAATTATGTACTAGGCACTGATAAAGTTTGACTCCTTCCAGCATAGTTAGGGAGTGGCTATTTCCAGATTTCCCCAGGCCTGAACAGTTGTGAAGCAGATAAGTGGAACAGGTCTCAACAGCTAAAGAAGCAGTTTATAACTTTAAAATAGTTAGCAAACCTAGTATTTGACCCATATAATATAGATCACCTATTTACATTTTAACAACATTTGCATTTTACCAATAATCTTTAGAACTGTTTTTATTTCTCAAGGACTAAAGTCATGTTAACTAAAAGGCATTATGGCTTTTATCTTTCCTTCAAAAATATTTGATCTAAGTGCTTATTTTTCTTTAAGCCAATTAATTAGAGCTCTTTTTTTATAGACATCACACACAACACATATATAACTACACAGACAGAAGAAGATCCAGTAGCTGTAAAATTTGTCATTTGCCAATCTCAATTCTCAGGGTGGAGAAAACAAACAAAAAAAAATCCCAATCTAAACAATTCCAATCGGATTATAGGCCTCAGGGTGGAGCCCTTTAAGAGCACGCTGTTTCTAGGGCCCAATAAATGGTATAGCTGGAAGACAAAAACAGATTTTGAGAGGGATTTATCCACTTTTAATTCCCAAGGTTTCCATGAGGAAAACAGAGGTTTCTCCCAAAATAGAATCCATGGGACCTTTTCTGTCTTTCCCAAGGAGTCCCAGGACATCAGAAATTATCTTAGGGCCTTTCATGCATGCATTAAGAGTGGCCAGGCAAAATGGAGAAAAATAATTCAGTCAACTGAGGAAAAACGTTTTTTCAGCAAAACAAGATTCAAGAAGAGAAAAACATAAAGGCATTTTAAATATACCTATGACTTGGATATGCACCTCTAATTAAGCTGAGCTCTCTTTAAGAAAATCCTTTTAAATCTCTTATTAGCTGACTTTAGCCATGCCAAGCAGCCAGTATATCTATCTTTTGAACTTTATCAAAAGTAATGTCACCAGTGATACCAACAAGCCTCAATTAAGACACGCAAAGCATACCAGATTGGCTGCAGCTTAAGACCAACCTCATAAATCCTTTTTTATTAATCAGAACTTTACAGAGAATATAAACGGTGATCCTTATCATTTCTTTTATTGATTTGCACAAGAAGAGGGGAAAAAAAAAATCCTTTACCCTTTGGCCAGCATGTCAGGCTTCTGGGTTCCCTTCCCTCAAGCTCAGCTCCAAGCCAACTAGACTGAAGATGAATGGCTACCCATCTAGAAAGGGGAGAAGACATCCTGGCTCCTTTATCTTTTTAGCAAATACCCAGGGTACATGAGGGAGAGAAGGAAAAAGCGTCTTTTTCCTTCTTCCATTTTTATATTCCCAAATCCCAGTGACCATGACAGAGTGCTGCTCATGGGTGTCAGTGTGGCTTTCACCCATGTTAACAGCAGGGCCTAGTGGCAGGGATTATCTACTCTTACCCATGGATGCTGTGTCCCACCTGCTACCACCTGCTGTCAGTAGCCTTCAAGTTCCAAAGCCTGGAATTGAGTTTGGAACAAAAATGTGTCTCATGGTGTTGCATGGACTCCTTATAAGCTGAATATTAAGGCAAAGCTGTGGAACTGAGTCCCTCTGTAACAGGGGAGAGAGAAAAGTGTCTTGTGAAATGGGGTCCTGGCCTAGTAAAAACACCTTCTAAAAGGAAAAATCTCTCACATAAAAGTTAACTTTTGACAGAGTGGAAAAAAGAAGAACAAAACAATAGCTTAAGTGCAGGGCTGGAAAGATGCCTAGGGGAATAACCTCTTATTCTTATTATTATTGCTGTTGAACTGAGCCGGACAGGCTAGGAGAGGGGAAGAGTCCATGGTACATGGCAAGAGAATGCTGGCCAGCCGGCCATGCAGGGTCCTTGGGCCATGTGCCCTAGCCCCAGCCAAGAGGGGAGAGAGCAGGGAGCTGCTGCTCACTCGTCCGTCCTGTGCATGCACCTGTGGCCATTGGGGTGGGGATGTAATTTTGTGAAAGAAAACATAGCTGCAATTATAGTCCCAACAAAAAAAGGAAACTGCCATAGAAGAAACTGGGCTGGACTAAGGCCAACGTTCCTAACCCCGAAGAGCGACAAGGCAAGTCTCAGTTTTTCCCACCTTTAGAGAGGTCTGAGGATAAGAAGGCTCCAAAATGAAAGGGAAAGACATTTTCAGGTCTACATTTTACTCACTCTTCCTCAGGTCCCCGTGTGGGTCAGCAAAATGATGCAGGATTTTTTGCTTCTTAGCTTGGCTAAAATCTAGATTCTCGTCTCCAGACCAGGAAAAATTAGACATGCAGACATACTGAAGGTTGAAGAAAGTGGATGCGTTAGGCAAAAAGAAAGCTCTCAACAAAGAAAGAGGAGGTTCTACCAATAGGCTCCCACCTCACAGATTAAGTATCAGGCCACCACATAGGAGCTGAAGAGGCCAGGCTCTTCCCCTGCATAAGGTGTGAATTCCTGGTGGCTCCACCCCATTCCTTCAGTGCACGCAAGCATACCCAGACAAGACCCTGTGCAGATTCCCTTATCCGCACAAAAACATCTGGTGTAAATACTTGTGGAGAAATTCTCTGGGGACCCTTCTTTATCTGCCTTCTGCATCTATCGGGGGCAGAGCATAGCATTAGGGGGCACCAGTGGATGGAGAATGGCTGGGATGCAATGACAGTTTTTAGAATCACTGACATGGGTCAACACTAATGGCTCTTTCCAGAGAAACACTGGGGTAGTCTGAAGCCAGGACCTGATAGGTAGAAGGAGAACTTTAGAATTAATTATAATATTCTAATTAGATCCTATCAGTAGAAGGAGTGGGGTAAGATACATACAAGGCCAGAAAGAAGACTACTAAATTGATAAACTCCAACTTGTTATATCTCTGTTTGTAGGACCATGTTGGTCCCAGAGAAGGAGGCAGGCTGCCTCTGTAACTGGCATATTAAGTAATAAAAGAATTACTAATTCTACCCTGTTACTTAGCAGTGACAGGGTATGCCAACTTATTTGCCAAGGTATTTACTATGTATCAGGGTAGTTCAAAAAGCCTCACATGTGTTAGTTCATTTGGCCCTAATGACAACTCTGTGAGTTTAATACTGGTACCCTTCCCATTTACAACTGGGTAAACTGAGGCTCAGTGGATGGATAAGCAATTTGTTCCAGATCATAACAGTGTGATTGAGATTAGGATTGGGATTGGAACCCAGGTAGTATGGTTTGGGAGTCACATTCTTAACTGCTATGCTTATGGAATTTATACAAGCAGATCATCAAGTTCCAAAATAAGAACTCTAGTGGTCCAAAAGGAACAGAAATCTGAGGGTGTAGTTAAATTTGAATTTGGTGGCATATCTGCAAATAAGCCTCTTCCTCAAACATCTAGGAAATAAGGGTGGCTGCAGTGAATTGGTGAATATGATAAAGAAGCTTCATTCAGGAGACTCACTTGTAGGTGTTTTAGCTTAATCTTTCTAGAATGTTTTAGAATTGAGCCATGCCTGTTCATTCATACTGTCTTGGGGGAGGTTACTCTGAATTCAGCTATGTTCTGTCAACTTGTGTGTCTTTTGGTGCTGTTCAGGAGCCCATCCCATCCTCCTGGGTCTGCTGCAGGAGTGTACCTTCTCAAGGCTTCACCATTCCTGTTGTCCTGATTCCCCTCTGAATCTTTTGGTCTAAGCTACACATTACAACTGAAGTTATTAGAAAACAAGGTTCAGTGACTGATTCGCATGCATTGTTAGCCTGGGAAGCTAGTTAATTAATGTTTATTTTAAATAAAAACACCTTAAGTTACTCACTTGAAATATAAATACATATTTAACTTTAGTGTTTTTTATCTTCCTTCAGTAGGAGGAAGTGGGAGGGCCATTTTCCTGTGTTTTCATTAACAAATTTATGTCATGTGGATCGTATTTTTCCCTGAAATTTCTATAATATTAACCATCTGAATTCAGCAACTAATTCCTTACTGCAAGGCAGTATCTTTTCCACTGTTGTAGTGTACTGTCGTTGAACTAATTAATTGCTATTTAACTTTTCATGGGCTTGTCTTGTTTTCCCAAGTGGATTTTTAACTCGCTAGGATGGGCATTTTACCACATTGATTTTCTCCAAGGTACCTAGGGCAGTGCCTTATACATATGAGTATTTATACATATATATTTGGAACTCAGAACACTGAACTTTTTATTATTAACCTGGCCATAAAGGAAAGGTGAAAAGGAAGTGAAAGGGAGAGAGAAAGAAGTGCAATCTATCCATTCATCTGTATTCCTCAAGGAGGTAGATTATTCAAACTTCTCCTAATTTTACCCTCACTTTACATTCCTCTCTTATAGAGGCTGAGCCCTCTGTTCATCTTGATCATCTAATCTGGACAAACTTGTAAAGTCTTTTAGGAATTCAACGTTTATATTCTAAGCCAATCTCTGATCATACAGTATCTTTACAACCTCTAATTGATTCTAAAGATGAGAAAACACTGTCAGTGTGAAAACAAACCAGTTGTTTTACCACAGTTGTTAGGCTGGCCATTAAATATTTTAGACAGAGGAAGGAGGTTTGAAATCTCTGCTTGAGCTTTTTACTGAAGACATATTCGAAGAATAAAGTGAGGAGAAGAAAAGAAATTGTTTCCCGTCTGCATAGCTGCTATAGAATACCTAAAATACCTAGAAGGTATCTGTCTGCATTCAGAAAGTTGGAGAGACATTCCAAACTTATCCATGAGAAAGGGCAGAAGGGCCACTGGGTGGTTCTGTTGACGTGAGAGCCCACAATATATATGGGGAAAGGGATATTTATTCTTGAGGCTCATAATAATAATGGCTAATAGTTATTGAATCATGAATATATGCTAGATGCTGGTCTAAGCACTTTGAATGTTTAAACTTACTCAATCTTCACATCAACCCTACGTGGTAGGTAGTGTTAGTTTCGGCATTATGACGACACTGAGAAACTTTCTGAAAGTACCACAGCTAATAAGTGATAGAGCCAGTATTTAATCCCAGGGAGTTTGGCTATAGAGCAACAGTCAGCAAACATTTTCTGTAAAGGGTCAAATAATAAATGTCTTATGGCACTGTGGGCCAGCATGGTCTTTTTCTCATCTATTCAACTCTGCTGTTGTTATCCTAAAGCAGCATAGGCAATATGTAAATGCATGGGCACGGCTGTGTTCTAATGAAACTTAACTAACAGCAACAGGCAGAAGAGAGATTTGGTCCATAATTCATGGGCTTCTAATCTAGATCTCAGCTATATTCCTTTCCAAAATTAAAGTCTGCTTTGGCCATTACAGTGGATGTATTAATACATGTGAGGCTAACTTTTTGTATTGCCTAGATCAAATAGTAAGTTTTGGTTTTTTGCTTTTTCTTCTTTTGTTAAATACCTCATGAGCTAATAGAACTAAAATGAAATCTGGTGAATTGGGGCAGTAGATCCACTTGTTTCACACAATGAATTTTCTGAAATTCAACTAGTTTTTAGATATTCATTTCCTTGACGTCATGAGGGTGATGATGATGTATAATATCCCCATTTCCTTTTTATATGTTATCTATTGGCTGCTCATAATTAAGCATCTCCAATGACCTAGGTTTGTTTTCTGAATTAAATTTAGTCTCTACCAGTAGAGAGAGTATCAGATAAAAGTACAAGAAAAGAGCTGGTTCTTCAACCTGTTTAGGCTTCTTTTTATTTGTCTCCAGTCATCTGAACAGATGTAAAATCTCTGGAAGGGGCTGATTAATTCAGAAGGAGACGTAGGTAGAGCCAGGAGCACTGAACATAAAGTTGATGGTAGAATAATTAATCCTAATGATTGACCTTTATAAATCACCTTGTGATTTACAAATGCTTTTCTCCATTCCTACTGATGACCAACCCAGCTCTTTCTGCCTATCCCTGGGTGTCTGGGGATTTGTCCTAATGGTGTTTCAGAGTGTAAGGTTGCTGATACAATCTAATCTGAGCAGGTACTGGGACCTGAGTACATTACTTATTCATGCATTTGCTGATGGAGATGGAAACCCAAGCATGACATCAGTAGATCCACAAGGCAATTCTTCACATCTTCTATCTCTTTAAATCTGGGTTCGTGCTTGTCAAGGAGTAGGAAAAGCACATTATTTAAAAGTGCATCTGTCACTTACATGCTTGGAAACATGTCACAGTGAGTGGTGAAACATTATTAATTCCTTTTGCCTTTGAAGAATAATTCATGCATTTACAAGTATAATCTGCATCACAATGAAATATTTGGATGTAAGCGTAGGTGTAATTAGCACCAGAAAATCTTTGAAACAAGAGAAGCAAGAAAATTTATAGTTAAGTGAGCTTCACACATAATCAGTGTGCCAAGGAATTAGGAGCATGCTACAGCCTTGTATAGTCTTGGCAATTCTGAGGGCCAGTGAAGGGGAGGAATGTGACAGCTGTCTCCAAACACTTTGGACATGTGGATGAGACATAAGCTATTCATGTTGGTTTTGCATAGTCTATACAATTTAGATTCTTTAATTTAGTTCAACTATTTATTGAGTCCCTGTCATATCATAAGCTCATATTTGGACATAGAATGATACAAAAAAATAATAGTACAGTGGGTACTGCTGGTGCCTTGCCAAGATCTCCCTTGCACGGTTGCTGTGAGTATAGGTTGGTGTCAACTCACAACTGCCCTATTCTTCAGGGAATTGTCCTTGGCCATGGGAGCTGATTGGGCATGAAGGATATGCCCTTCTGTGCCCCCAAAGGGAGGCAGCCTATAGCCAGTAACCAACGGACATGGAGGGTTTGAATGGGGGGAGGATAGAAACGGATGGACCCATCCCAAGAGGGAACCAACTTTTTGGTGCAATTTATGCTTCAGACCTCCCTGTGGGATCCGGCTGAAGTCAGAGTTCAGCTTAGCTCCTCTTCCCACTCTATCTTACTTCCCTCACTCCCTTCTTTCTGAGACCTCTCCTTTAGCTAAATCACAGACACCCAAACCTCCATCTCAAATATTACCTCTAGAGAGCCCAACCTAAGATACAGTGCTATTATTTATCACATCAATTGCTGTAGGCAAGCATTGGCTAAGCAATTTACATAAAAGTCATTAGATACTTACAATAACTGTTCTCCTGTTAGAATTGAGGCTCAGAGAGGTTAAGTGCCCAAAGCCCTACAGTTAGTTAAGTTGGCTTTCCGGGATAGGTCTGTCAGACTCCTCATTCTATCCCGCTGTCTGAGTTGAGTAAGACACATGATCCTCCCTGCTCCCTACCCACAGGAGCTTACAGTTTAATAGGCAGATAAAGCAAATAAAAAACTATTATCGGAGAATGGAAGAAAGGTTATGGGGAATCCAGGGGAGGAAGAGCTAGCATTCACTTGAAAAACATGACTGTAGAGATTTTATCACATGCTTATACAGAGACCATGCTGATCTCTCAATTTTTTTAGTTGGACTCATGCTGGTGTCTAGTCTGGGGTATTTTATGCTTTGTGTTTGAAGACTAGTCGTGTGGATGAGATTAGGAGGGTATGAGCATGCACAGTAATATTATATAAGCTCCTGATACACCTGTTGCAGATAAAACTTCTGTGATCATGATGCCAGAGAAGGCATGGGATGTGATGCCTCTAGATTCCCGAGACAATAGGAAGAGAATCTTAAATTCTTTAAGTCAGAAAGGAAAAAGACTCTTTCTTGAGATTGCCTTCTTTGAAATTGACTACCTGAAAGTCATGACACACACCATCGATGATCCTGTTCCTATCATTTGGACCACTAATTGGTAATAGTGGAGATGGAAAGAATGATGGAATATGAGACATATTTTTGAACTAGGCCTGATAGATTTTAAAGATTTGTTCATGGGATTGAATGTGACTTGCATTAAACTCCCTCTCTATTAATATCCAATCCCTAGAAACTAATAGCCACTATTTTGTCCAGAGTCCTCAGAGAGAACACAATGTAATCTGCATTAATCTGCAGTAGTTTATTCCCCAACCAGGAAATGAGACAGGGAAAGATGAAAGCCTTCTACAATGTTTCCCACACAGTGCCTTGTTCTGGAAGATACATTGAATAGAACTCTTGCTTTGGAAAAGTTAGTGCGGACTCAAGCTCAAACATTTCTTCTCTCTGCTGTGTTGCTTTGATTTTTCCCTAGAAATACATGGTTTATTTTGTTTTTTTCTCTCTTTGGAAAAGATGATACACCCATATATGCATTCATATAGCCCTAACATCCTTAGAAGGACTTGAGTGTTTTCTCTGAAAATCTTAGAGCAAAATTTTAAATATCAGAAAATAGTACCTATTATCTGTGTGATTTGGTCTTTGTAGGGAAGGTACATAATCTTCTTAAGTATCATCTACAATGTGAGCATAATGCGCCTATAACCCCCTTCCTAGTACTGGTATCGTTGTTGTTGTAATAAACTTACAGATTAATCTGGGGAGAATTGACAGCTTTATTATGTTGAGTTCTCCAATCCATGAACAAAGTAAGGATGTCTCCATTTATTGAGGTCTCCTTTGATTTCTTTCATCAGAATTTGTAACTTAATATATAGATCCTGTATGTGTTTTTTACATTTTTTTTAAAAGTGTATACCTAAGTATTTTATTTTTCCATAAGTTGTTGGGGTACAGCTGGTATCTGGTTACATGAGTAAGTTCTTTAGTGGTGATTTGTGAGATTTTGGTGAACTCATCACCCAAACAGTATACACTGCACCATATTTGTTATCTTTTATCCCTCACCCTCCTCCCACTCTTCCCCCCAAGTCCCCAAAGTCCATTGTATCATTCTTATGCCTTTGCATCCTCATAGCTTATCTCCCACATATCAATGAGAACATATGATGTTTAGTTTTCCATTTCTGAGTTACTTCGTTTAGAATAATAGTCTCCATTATCATCCAGGTTATTGCAAATGCTGTTAATTCATTCCTTTTATGGCTGAGTAGTATCCCATACTCCTTGTCATTTATATGTGCTAAGTAGTATTCCATACTACTCAGCCATAAAAGGAATGAATTAACAGCATTTGCAATGACCTAGATGATATACCTAGTATTGATTTTTAAGAGGCAAATACAGTTATTCATTTCAAAGTGCCTGATAGAATAAGTGCCTGCCTAATTAAATGCAAAGATGTTTTATTTTTAATAACAAATTCTTGAAACTTGGTAAATTTTCACCAGGCCAAAGCATTGCTAAGTCAATCAATTTTACATTGTTGTATGTGGCGTTTTCTGCTTTCTCTCATGGTAGAAAAAGAAGTTATCCCAGCATTGCCCTGCTCTGACTTTCTTAAATGCTCTTAATGTTTGTTGCAAGGAAGGAGGATTATGCTGTGCTCACCTTGCCTGAGCAAATGTCTCCTTTGAACTGTGACTGGGGACTGGATAATCCACCAAAAACAGTGGAAGTAAAAGGTTGCTGATCATATTGCAGATCTGCTTTGTGGGGTGAAGTAGTGCAGCTTCTGCGTAGGGACTCAGAACCAGCTGTTCTCCCTTGACTTGAAGGGCCTCATTATTTCATTTTTTCCCCCAAATTATAAGAATGTGCAATAGGTCTCTATCTAGAATCTGGTGTTGGATTTTTTTTTCTCTCCTATGTTCTAGATAATAAAAATGTTACAGTTTATTCAAACTGTTCATGTGGAGACAATAGTTTCAGCTGCAAGTATGAAGAGCTTTGTAAGGAATAAATCCTATGTTTTCTAGAAAATCATCCTAGGAAAAAAGAAAAAAAAATCTTTTAAAAAGGGTTTAAGAGGTATTATCTTTCTGAAAATTTCTCCTTGTCATTTATATGTGCTCAAGGTTAGTATGACTTGAGTCCTAACATATCAGAATTCAAAGGAATCCTGGAGATTGCATACCCTCCTTGTTCGCTTTATAGCAAGAGTTAAAGGGAATCAGAGCCAAACCTCAAATCAGGACTTGATTGCAAGGCACCTGGCTTCTAACATGGGGTGCAGTCCCTACCACACCAGCTTGAGAGATTAAAAAGAGGCCTTGTGACTGTCTCATCTCAACCTTCTCCTTTCACAGATGAGAGGGTATGCCCATGTGAACTCAGATCTTCCAGCTCCTGGTCACGGTTCTTCTTAAATTATCAAATATATAAAATCGAAAGATCTTTTAGGAAGCAGAATATTCAGAAACAAGAGCAGACAATTTGGGGTTTAGTATAGAGGAGTCTCTCCACCATACTCATAATTGACCTTGAAAAAGTATGTTTGAGTTGAAAAGGCCAATACTAACTAAAAATAGCTGTAGTTTTTTGTAGGACGTGGTCAAAAACAGGCATCTACTTCAGTATGTGGCCAGTAGAGGGCGATCAAGTTAATACAATCTGAGCTGTGGGCTTTCAATTAATGCATGGAAGTGAATAAATAAAACAAAGAACCAAGTTAGTCTAAATGTTTGAAAACAAACTCTTAAATCAGTATCTGCTAAATGGAGGCAACCAATTTTTCTTTATCTACTGTAGTCATTCACCAAGGAGTATTACAGGGTTATAGTATAGCCTGTTGCAGTTCCTTAATTAAGCCTAGACATCCAGGCAGCTTGCTATTCCATCATTGTCAGGGTTCTTGGTAGCTGTCAGGTGGAAGACAGCATGAGACGTGCCATGTGTTTTTGTAGAACTTATAGAATTTTCATATTAACAACAACAAAAGAGCTATACTCTTCCAGAGTGAAAGGACCTCTTATCAAATGTGACGGGGAGTAGCTCTTAACTCATTTCTCACACCTCCTTTTCCTCCCTATTCAATTTTCAAGGACTCAGCAATAAACAAGTCAGCGGTGGAGGATTCCACCTCCCTGGCTCACTCCACCTGCAGCATAAATCAGTTCTGCTCTTGATGAGAGCTACAGGCAGGTTGCAGCATTTGGAAACAATGAATGGCCCCGTGGTCAGAAGACTTTCACAATCTGGAGACATAGGTGAGATCAGAGTGGAGAGTGAAGGCAAGTGGAAAATCCCTAGTAATCCATTCATTTGTGCATTTGGAAAACATTCCTCAAACCCCTGATGTGGGCCAGCCCCTGTAGCAAAAGCTAAGAAATAAGTACAAGAAAGATCTTTGGCTTTACTTAGGAGCCAAGCTGAGTATTTTCTTGGATGGGAAATGTTTTAAAATTACTCCAGAATTATCGACTTTTATTGAAAATCTACAGTTACATGAAGTTATAACAGCTAGCATTTATTGAGCATTTACTACGTACCAGGCCTCTGCTAAACACTTTCTGTGCAATATTTCATTGAATCCTCATGACTTGCTTCTTTTCCGCTGTTTATAATCTCCTGATGCACAAAGGCATTAAGTAGCCCAAGATCACCGGACTGGAGATTAGACACTGTGTCTCACAGATACACACATATAAAATGCACATCCATAGTAAGGGCTCAGTAAATGCTTTAACATGCCAATAATCATAAGGAATCACTTAGTGAGACTTGCTGTATGTCACACATTATGCTAAGTGATTGACTTAATTCCCATAAACACTTCTGTGGCAGGTACTGTTATTATTGTCATTTTGTGGGTGAAGAAATGGGTAAGTACCTTGCTCAGAGTAATATGATAGTGAGTGCAAGAATAAGGATTTGAACCTGGGTCTGACTTCAGATCTGGAGAGTTTAACAGGAAGCCAGTGGGTTTTTAAGCTTTAGTGTGGACAGGAATCACCTGGGAGCTTGAATACGGCTTCCTTGAGCCCAGGCCAATGATTTGACCCTAATCATCTTGCAAATCACCTGGGAAGCTATTTAAAATTACCCATATGGCCCCACTTCAGGCCAGTTGAGCCAGAATCCCTGGAGGTTGGGGGTCTTGACTGCAGGTGAGTCTAACATGCAGCTAGGTTGGTGATCTTTCAACAGTCTGGGTGGCTCTCAGAAAACCCTTATTTTTTCATAAGTACTCCAGCAAGAAAAGTTGCCTAAGCTCTACTGTTAGTTAATCTAAGCTATATCTAACCTACTGGGAGAAAATAAATGGTTGTCATCAGTGCAGCAAGTGATGAATCGACAGAAAGCCCTAGCAGGGCCAAGACTAGCGAGAGGGCCCCAGGGCCCACAATTTAAGGAGTCAGCGCTTAGGACTGGGGAGAGAGTGAGCGCCTCCCCAGCAAGTCAGCACCCTCCATGCTTCACTTGCTGTTCCACGGAGTCCAGAACCTGAGAAGCATTTGGAGAAGGCACTGAGAGAGGAGGAGGAGGTAAGCTTGGAGATTTCAAAGAGAGTTGGTTCTAGGGCTGAAAGAATGGATGTTTTGACAAAGCTGTCTGGTAGTTATTGTTGTTTGTGCCCTTGTTTGAGAAAGATAAAAGCAAAACAGGAGGGCCAGGCACAGTGGCACACACCTATAATGCCAGCATTTTGGGAGGTTGAGGCCAGCAGGTTGCTTGAGCTCAGGAATTCAAGACCAGCCTGGGCAACATGATGAAAACCAGTCTCTACAAAAAAACTTCAAGAATTAGCCGGGCATGGTGGCGTGCACCTGTAGTCCTAGTTAGCTACTAGGGAGGCTAAGGCAGGAGGGCTGGCTTGAACTCGAGAGGCCAAGGTTGCAGTGAGCAGAGATCACGCCACTGCACTCCAGCCTAGGTGAGAGAGCCAGAACCAGACACTGTCTCAGAGGGGGAGAAAAAAAAAGGCAGGAGGTATGATGAAGGACCCCACCCTCCTTTGTAAAGGGAGCCAGAGGAGGAACGAGCAGGTGCTAATTGCCTAACAGAAGCCCTAATGTCCTCTTAAGTCCATTAGACTTGTGAAGCAGGTATTATTATGTTGTTATTATCCTCATTTTATGGATAGCAAATGGAATCTTAGTTAAGTCTGGTCATTGGCCCAAGGCCACAGAACTTTGGGTGGCAGAGTTGGGATTTGAACCTAGATCAGGCTGGCTCCAAAGCCCGAGCTTGCTTCAGTACATCAGGCTGCCCATGTGGGAACATCTAAGGTGTGAGGCAGCGCCCATGCCAGTGTGAAGTCATGCCATCCAGCCGACCACCCAAGTGCTGGGGTGACTGCTTCGTGCAGTAAGGAGAAACTTGGGCCATGTACTTGAAACACATGAGAGCCTTGGAAGAAGAAATGAGATGATACCAAAAAATGCATCCTTCATTTCGTGTATTTTTAATCAACAGTAGTTCCCAGCTTTGTGACTAAAGACAAACATCGTGCTGAAATCACCCTAGTTCATTTTAGCCGCAGCACCAAACAGTCATGGCCACCTAATCCAGTAGGGAAGGTAGCAGAGGTTGAGTTTCCCTAATTTAAGCGTCAGCAGTCACAGGCACAGACTATTGAGTTGCTCTGATTAGGAGGGGGCGTACCTAGACTAACTCTTGCACAAGGTTGACCAGCTTTCTGTGGGGGAGCAAGAATGAGATTCAGGTGACAACCAATGATATAAAAACACTGTGCGAACAAGCGAAAACCTGCCTCTCTGGCCTTAGAAGTCGCTGTGGATTGTGCCGTGGATGATTGGGAGAGTGATTGGCAGGGAGCTGATACTGGAGCAAATGCTACAGCGTGTGGTCGTTGAAAAGCCTTAATTCTCTGTCTGACCAAAGGAGGTGGTGTGCTGGTGCCCAAAGAAAAAACAATAACGCTATCCACCTGTGTTAAATGGTGGGGACGTCTTACTCAGGGCTGTGTACAAAAATTACCAGGGAAGATGGTTTTACAAAATGCCGATTCTGGGTATAACCCCTCAGACTCTGATTAAAAAGATCTTGGTAGTTTCAAAATCTCTACTTTATTCTGATGATTACCTTAAGCTGAGATAACCCAAAGACAACAAAAAGAAGTAAGAAGTGCATGCACATAGCAGGAAAAAAAAATCTAATACACGAAAGCCCTTGAGGATGGATATTCAAGTCAAGAGTAAGTGACTTCCATAGAGGGTGGAGGGTAAATAAGAATATATCTGGGATGACATGCATTTTGGACCTTGTCTAAGGTTTAATCATTAAGAATGATGTCTCATTCTTAGATCTATCATGAGGATGAGAAAATTTTATTTACAAACATTCTTGAGAAGAAGAATGTTAAAAGATAAACTGAGGCACAATAAAATTTTATAGGGTTTCTTTGAGCAAACAGTGACTCATGAATCAGGCAGCAAGAGGTTCAGGGTTCCACTGAAGAAGCCCAAGGGAAAGGCTTTTATGGTGAACACAGAAGCAAGGCAAGGAAGATAGATCTGATTGGTTTTGGTTATATACTTGCCTCATTTTGTCTATCCTACTGAAAAGCTTCTAGTTGTATAACTCTGTGTTACATGGCAGCTTTTGATTGGTTCAGCTTAAGTTTCATTTTTCTTAATGTAGGCATTTATAAGAAATAGCTCAAGTTTCACTTATGGTTGCAAATCAAACAAGTTTAAGGTCATTTTCAAGGCCCAACTATGTCTGCTCTGGAATTTTTCATGCCTGGTCTCCATTTTATTTTATTTTATTTTATTTTAACAGCACTACATTTCTTGAGAGAATCGTTCAGTAAAGTTGTTTACTAAGGAGATGAGAAAAGGTAGAGCCCTCAAGGACATTTTTAAGTAAACAGAGATGTTCCACAAACAGCCTTCTAAGGAAGCCAGCCTGAGTTCTCTGGAGGAGTCTCTGTTTTCCTGAGAATCTTGGTGTTTAGGCTGGCAAGTTAAGGGCTGACAGAGTGCTATATTGGGAGTCAGAATAGATGGGAAAGTAATTTGAAATTCTACAAGAGGAAGGAACAGGATTCAGGAAAGGAGAGCTGCAGGTGTCAGAGTGGCTATGGATGGATTTTGGAGAGCAGAATTGTCGGTGGATTTTAATCTTAGTGGAAAAAATATGCACTCCAAAATATCCTTTACGATGACTCAATCACTCTTCAGTATGGACTACCAAGGAAAAAATGAATAGAAAAGAGAGAAAAAACAAGGAGAGAAGGGAAAGAAAAAAGAAAGGGAGGGAGAAAGAAATTTATTAATTTAGGTGTTTTATTATTTACCTTTGAATATTTCTATTTAAACCCTATGTGATAAATGTTTAAGTTGATTTTATTCATACCCTAGGAATAGCTAACATTTGAAGTGCCTTTGGAAAGAATACACCCTCCAGAGGGTAGCACTGAAGAGAAAATAATTAGTAGTCAACAGTTCAAAGGCAGCCAAGACAAGTTATCAACTCTCCATACATAAACATCTACCTAGAGACTTTGTTGGTTAACATAAGAAATATTATAAATAATTTTTTATTGGTGAAATGGATGGTCTTCAAGACATGGGGACTGGTCATAAGTATCTTACAGAAACTGCTTCCCTTGAATAAATGAGGTGTGAAGATCTAGCAAGCCCAAAAGCTGTATGCTTTTTTCTAGTGGTGCTTCTAGCTTAGGGATCCATTTAATAAGTCTTATGTCCTTCCACTTAACAGAGAATTTGGTTGGCTTTTAACTGAAATATTGGCTGAATTCTGCTGCTGACAGGATGTCACATTTGCCTCAAGTAATCTTTTTATACAAGCATTCTTTTGGAAGTGTCCTAAAGAACAGAGATGGTGCTTCACCAGCTCACATGAGAAAAAAAAATTTGTGTACATGCTCATGGATAAAAGGGTGTATGTGCTGCAGAAATCAGTCAGATACATGTTTTCATTGCAACATTCCACCTAGTGGCTAAGTTGTAAAGGAAGGGACTTGGCTCTCACCTGCATCTCATTGCTGGAGGCCATCAACATATACCCAAAAAATCCTGCTGGCTGGGAATGATGGCATCAGTTTACATTATTCTCATGGTTGTTGAGACTAGACTTCTTGGGGAAATATGTTAAAGTCTAAGTTTTGCAACTTTATTGACTCAGAAACAAGAGAGAGTAAGCCTCATTTGGGCAAAGGATTAGCTAATATCTGGACTGGGAAACAGAGTAGCAAAAAATATTTAGAAGGCATCATAGACAATGAAGATATCATTATTTCCTTCAAAGAGCCTACCAAAGCTGTAATACAGTACAAGAAAGACTTTGCTAAGCATGTTATAAAGCTATGAGAAATCAAAGTAGGGCAAGATCAATGGTGGGTGACATTGATGGATATCAGGAAAGGCTTGGTGGGCTTGATATATTTAAGATGTTCCTTGGAGAATGAATGAGATTCTTAACATACCAGCATGAGAGACAGGGGATGGGAAGAAGGCTATCAATGGTATCATTTTAAGTGTCAGAAATGGTGTGGGAGATTTGAGACAATATAAGACATAGTTCCATAATTTTAAGGGATTTTTATGCTGTTTAGGATATCACATGTCTTCTGCCCATTTTTTATGTTTAGAAGTTCCTTACCTTTTTCTTGCCCACTTTCATGTAGAGTTTTGCTTTGTTTTTGTGTTCACTTACAGTTTGTGGGGTCCTGCTAGGTGTCAGTTTGTCTTGTTTTTCTTGACAGTTCTGTTGCCCTTGAGAATGGGTTATGTTTTTGAATTTTGTCAAAGGCCTTCTCTGCATCTATTGAGATAAGAATGTGGTTTTTGTCTTTGGTTCTGTTTATGTGTTGGATTACATTTACAGATTTGCGGATGTTGAACCAGACTTGCATCCCTGGGATGAAGTCAACTTGATTGGGATGGATAAGGCTGATGGATGTGCTGTTGGATTCCGTTTGCCAGTATTTTATTGAAGATTTTTGCATCAATGTTCATCATGGATATTGGCCTGAAATTTTCTTGTTTAGTTGCGTCTCTGCCAGGTTTTGGTATCGGAATGATGTTGGTCTCATAAAATGAGTTAGGGAGGATTCTCTCTTCGTATTGTTTGGAATAGTTTCAGAAGGAATGACACCAGCTTCTCTTTGTACCTCTGGTAGAATTCAGCTGTGAACCAGTCTGGTCCTGGACTTCTTTTGGTTGGTAGGCTATTAATTGCTGCCTCACCTTCAGACCTTGTTATTGGTCTATTCAGGAATTCAACTTCTTCCTGGTTTAGTCTTGGGAGGGTGTAAGTGTCCAGGAATTTATCCATTTTTTCTAGATTTACTGGTTTATTTGTATAGAGGTGTTCTGATGGTAGTTTGTATTTCTGTTGGAATGGTGGTGATATTCCCTTTATCGTTTTTTACTGTATCTATTTGAATCTTCTCTCCTTTTTTTATTAGTCTGGCCAGCGGTCTATCTATTTTGTTGATCTTTTCAAAGAAACCAGCTCCTGGATTTATCTATTTTTTGAAGCGTTTTTTTTGTGTGTGTCTTTATCTCTTTCATTTTTGCTTTGATCTTAGTTATTTCTTGTCTTCTGCTAGCTTTTGAATTTGTTTGATCTTACTCTTCTAGTTCTTTTAATCATGACATTAGGGTGTCAATTTGATATCTTTTCTTGCTTCTCTGTTGGGCATTTAGTGCTATAAATTTCCCCCTAGACACTGCTTTAGATGTATCCCAGAGATTCTGGTATGTTGTGTCTTTGTTCTCATTGGTTTTGAAGAATATCTTTATTTCTGCTTTCATTTCATTATTTATCCAGTAGTTGTGCAGTTTTGAGTGAGTTTCTTAATCCTGAGTTCTAATTTGATTGCACTGTGGTCTGAGAGACTGTTTGTTATGATTTCCATTGTTTTGCATTTGCTGAGGAGCATTTTACTGCCAATTATGTGGTCAATTTTAGAATAAGTGCAATGTGGTGCTGAGAAGAATGTATATTCTGTGGTTTAGGGGTGGAGAGTTCTGTAGATGTCTGTTAGGTCTGTTGGGTCCAGATCTGAGTTCAAGTCCTGGATACCTTGTTAATTTCCTGTCTCATTGATCTGTCTAGTATTGACAGTGGGGTGTTAAAGTCTCCCACTATTATTGTGTGAGAGTCTAAGTCTCTTTGTAGGTCATTAAGAACTTGCTTTATGTATCTGGGTGCTACTATATTGGCTGCATATATATTTAAAACAGCTCTTCTTGTATTAATCCATTTACCATTATGTAATGCCTTCTTTGTCTCTTTTGATCTTTGTTAAAGTCTGTTTTATCAGAGACTAGGATTGCAGCCCCTGATTTTTTTTTTTTTCCTCTCCATTTGCTTAGTAAATCTTCCTCCATCCCTTTATTTTGAGCCTATGTGTGTCTTCGTATGTGAGATGGGCTTCCTGAATACAGCACACTGAAGGGTCTTGACTTTTTGTCCGATTTGTCAGTCTGTGTCTTTTGATTGGGGCATTAAGCCCATTTACATTTAAGGTTAATACTGTTATGTGTGAATTTGATCCTGCCATTTTGATGCTAGCTGATTGTTTTGCCCATTAGTTGATGCAGTTTCTTCATACCATCGATGGCCTTTACAGTTTGGTATGTTTTTGCAGTGGCTGGTACTGGTTGTTCCTTTCCATGTTTAGTGCTTCCTTCAGGAGCTCCTGTAGGGCATGCCTGGTGGTGATGAAATCTCTCAGCAGTTGCTTATCCATAAAGGATTTTGTTTTTCCTTCACTTATGAAGCTTAGATTGGCTGGATATGAAATTCTAGGTTGAAAATTCTTTTCTTTTAGGCCTCTTCAAGGCCCCCACTCTCTTCTGCCTTGAAGGGTTTCTGCTGAGAGATCTGCTGTGAGCCTGATGGGCTTCCCTTTGTGGATAACTTGACTTTTTGCTCTGGCTACCCTTAGCATATTTTCCTTCATTTTGATCCTAATGAATCTGATTATTATGTGCCTTGGGGTTACTCTTCTCAAGGAATACCTTTGTGGTTTTTTTTGTCTATTTCCTGAATTTGAATGTTGGCCTGACTTGCTAGGTTGGGGAAGTTTTCCTAGATAATATCCTGAGGAGTGTTTTCCAGCTTGGATTCATTCTCTCCATCACTTTCAGGTACACCTATCAAATGTAGATTTGGTCTTATTCACATAATCCCATATTTCTTGGATGCTTTATTCATTTATTTTCACTGTTTTTTCTCTAATCTTGCCTTCTCACTTTATTTCATTTAGTTGATCTTCAATCTCTGATATCCTTTCTTCTGCTTGATCGATTTGGCTATTGAAACTTGTGTATACTTCACAAAGTTCTTGTGCTGTGTTTTTCAGCTCCATCATGCCGTTTATGTTCTTTTCCATGCTGGTTATTCTTGTTAGCGTTTCATCTAACCTCTTTTCAAGGTTCTTAATTTCCTTGCATTGGTTTAGATCATGCTCCTTTAGCTCAGAGAAGTTTGTTATTACCCACCTTCTGAAGCCTGCTTCTGTCAATTTGTCACACTCATTCTCCATTCCATTTTGTTCCCTTGCTGGTGAGGGGTTGTGAGCCCTTGGAGGAGAAGAGGTATTCTGGATTTTGGTGATTTCAGCTTTTTCGCACTGGTTCTTTTCCATCTTCATGGATTTATCTACCTTTGGTCTTTGAAGTTGGTGACTATAGGATGGGGTTTCTGAGTGGACATCCTTTCTGTTGATGTTGAAGTTATTTCTGTTTGTTAATTTTCCTTCTAACAGTCAGGCCCCTCTTCTGCAGGTCTGCTGGAGTTTCCTGGAGGTCAACTCCAAACCCTGCTTGCCTGGGAATCACCTGCAGGGCCATAGACCATTAAAGATTTCTGCCTGTTCCTTCCTGTGGTAGCTTCTTCCCAAAAGCCTATCTGCCATATGTCAGCCAGAGCTCTCCTATATGACGTGTCTCCCAGTTAGGACACACAGGGGTCAAGGAGCCACTTTAGGAGGCAGCCTGTCCCTTAATGGAGCTCAAGGACTGTGCTGGGTGATTTGTTGCTCCCTTCAGGGCTGCCAGGCAGGGACATTTAAGTCTGCTGAAGCAGAACCCACAACCTCCCCTTTTCCCTGGTGCTCCATCTCAAGAAGGTGGGGGCTTTGTAAGTCCCTGACGGGCCGCTGTCTTTTTTTACTGAGATGCCCTGCCCAGCAAGACGGGAATCTACTTGACAGTCTGCCTGCAGAGGCCTTGCTGAGATTCCATGCTGGGCTCTGCCCAGTTGCTGTGTAAACTTCCCAGGCCTTTGTTTACACAGGCAATGTTGAAACCACATATGGGAGCCTCAGCAATGGTAGGTGCCCTTCCCCTCACCAAGCTCAGAAGTCCCAGGTCGAGCTCAGACTGCTGTGCTCACTGAGAGAATTCCTAGCCAGTGGATTCTAGCTTTCTGGTTTTCATGGGGGTGGGACATCCCTGAGCCAGCTTCCTGGCTCCCTGGCTTCAGCCCTCTTTTTCAGGGGGAATGTATGGTTCTGTCTTGCTGGCATTCCAGGTGCCACTCAACTAAAATGGCCCCCAGTTTTGTGCTGAAAATCCGGGACACTGGCATTGTAGGCACCAGAGGGAATCTCCTGGTCTGTGGGTTGTGTAGACTGTGGAAAAAGCACAGTATCTGAGCCAGAGTGCCAGAGTGTCCAGAAAATTCCCTAATGGCTTCCCTTGGCTGGGAGAGAGAGTTCTCTGGCCCCTTGCACCTCCTGGGTGAGGCTGTGTCCCACGCTGTTTTGGCTTGCCCACCTTGAGCTGTTCCCACTGTCTAACTAGTCCCAATGAGATGAACCTAGTACCTCATTTGGAAATGTGGATATCCCTCATTTTCTGGTGCGTTCTTGCTAGGAACTGCAGACTGGAGCTGTTCCTAGTCGGCCATCTTTGCAAAAGTCTCACAAGTTTTCAGTAAGGCTTGTTAGTGCCAGAATTAGGGCATCCAGGCCAAATTCCAAGCCAAAGCCAATTTGTCGAGTAGACATGAGGTATTTATCACATACAAAGAGAAAGTATTCTTCCTGTGTCCTTCAAATAGGTGCAGTGTGCCATAAGAAAGTTGTATTCCGAAGGACAACCCAGAAATTAAAGTGCCACCACGAGGTAATAGTTTTAATTATAAAGTTAAAAAGAATTTTTAAAACTTTATGCTTTTGTGTTAGCCAGTATAACTGTTCTTCTAAGTAAACAAAACAACCAGTTGTTTTTTAATATTAATTTGCAATATTTAGTTCATTTAGTTACTATTTTATAACATTGATTTATTTACTTTTGTTCTTTTCTTTGTCTTCAACTTTTATTTTAGTTCAGGGGTACATGTTTAAGATATGCAGATTTGTTATACAGGTAAATGTTTGCCATGGTGCTTTGCTGCACAGATAATCCCATTACCTAGGTACGAAGCCCAGCATCCATTAGCTACTCTTCCTGTTGCTCTCCCTCCCCCACCCCCAACAGGTCCCAATGTGTGTTATTCCCCTCCCTGTGTCCATGAGTTCACATTGTTCAGCTCCTACTTATTTTTTTTTTTTTGAAAGAAAGGAAAAGAGAGGAAAGAAAGTGAGAGTGAAAGAAAGAAAAAAAAGAATGTATGAGAGAAAGAAAGAGGAAGAAAAAGAGGGAGAGAGAACAGGATTCTTGTTCTACTGCCCAGGCTAGAA
>CAUYLG010031168.1:0-61309 GCA_963573385.1 Cacajao melanocephalus | reverse complement strand
AAAATTTTTCTTTTTGTGTGGTTACACCCAATTTTATGAGCCCCACATGCATTTTTGCATTTTCTTTTTTTTTTTTTTTTTTTTTTTTTGCAAAGAGTGGTGTACGTTTCTGGCATGTGTGTGAAAGACACCTTCCCTTCTTTTAATCATTCATGCCTATTTGTTCTTATTTTCATATTTCTTTGAGAAAGGAGTTAAAACATCACCTTTTCTTGACATCTTTAACCAGGGGTTCAATGTTGTGCATGTGTGTGTTTATGTAGGGAGTGAGGTGTGGACGGAATGGGTTATTGGTTGTGCTATCCTTTAGTCTCCACTTGTTAAAAGTTAAATATAAATAAATTAGCATATGAAAATATCACTTTTCCCCTCAGCAGATCTTAACTATTTTTGCTTTCGTACATGCTCAACTATTTAGCTTATCACGGTATAAAGAGGGAAGGGATGTCCTTCCCACTCCTCAGCCCCTCAGGAAAATCTCTGGTACATTAAGTGCTTTTAAAAATCCCTAATGCCTGCCAGGCACAGTGGCTTACACCTGTAATCCCAGCACTTTGGGAGGCCGAGGTGGGCCGATCATGATTTCAAGAGTTTGCTGGGCATGGTGGTGCACGCCTGTACTCCCAGCTACTCAGGAGGCTGAGGCAGGAGAATTGCTTGAACCTGCAGTGAGCCTAGATAGTGCCACTGGGCCACAAAGCAAGACTCATTCTCAAAAAATAAAATAAAGCCCTAATACCAAACACATGCCCCTCCCTCCTTTCAGCATCCTTTTTTCTAATTCAGTGAGCAATATCTTTTTTTTCTAATTCAGTGAGCAGCCTTATGATTATTCCAAGTAGTCCAACACATAATAATATCTGATTAATCTTTAGAAAACACTGCTTCGATTATGTCACTTGCTTGATCAGAAACCATGCCTCTGACACCCCACTGGCTGGAAGATAGTTCCCAGATTCTTGATATGTTGGTATGTAACTTTTCTTCTCTCTCCGAAACTGAATGTTCACTCTCCACAAAACTGCAATTGATATGCTCCGTGTGGAGATTTCCCCTTACCCATGTGTCTTGCTTGAATTACCTTCCAGTATTTCTGCTAAATCCCTCATTGGCCTTCACACTTTATGGCTTACCACCACAGCCTACCCAAATCTGTTCTATGATATCAGACTACTAAATCTTGAGTCTTTCTCTCACCATCCAAAATGAAGTGATATTTATGTCCTCTGAATGCCTCATGTGCTCACCACATTTTTAGTAATCACTTCAGGTTGCTTTCGATCCTAATGGTGCCTTCAATTCCATTTCAATCTATTTCTGATATTTAAGTTTTGTAATTATGTCTTGAGTCCCCAGATGGATAGATCTTAAGCATTTTAAGAGCAGGAAATGCTTATATTTCTTGGTATCCTCAAATGCACCCACTGCAGCGCCTTTCCTGTTTATTATGTGTGCTCATAAATATTTTCATTTGATTTTATTTTTCTGAAATTGTTCCAGGCTTTGCAACTGTGTCCTGCACAATAATTCCTGCTTTTTCAAGATGAGCCATGTCATCTTTGGAGCACAGTATAAAAAGTAGTAACCAAATTGAGGCATTAAACAATTGTGGCAAAAAGATGAGACAAGTGAAAACTGCAGAGAAAAGATCAGTGAGTATAGAACAAAAAGAAAAAAAAAGACAGAAAACCAAAATAGATAATTTATCTTATGTCATCATCTCTTGTCAATCAGCAGAAAAGAATTTTTGCTTGAGGGAGCTGTTATGGGGTATAGAGGAGAGTCAGATTTTCTGACCTCAAGGGAAGAAATGAAACAAAAGAATATGGAGACATGGCTTTTGCTTTTAAAGGTTGACCCTGATTTTTAGTCATTAATGGGTTGTGGAATCTCTTGGACCAATTCCTGAATTGAAGTTAGTGAAGATCTCATCAATCTATCTGTCTGTTACTGGCAAAGGCATTAGGACCAATTCAGCGCAAATGAAGAATAAGACAGATACCCTCTCAAAGGTTGAACTTAGTGATAATACTTGGAATTTTCCAGAATTAAGACATAAAGAAAAAAATATCCTTTTGAGTTTTGTATGAATTTGTCCTCACTTTATTTGGACATATAATTATTTTCTCCCTCTTTATTACCTCTTTGTCTCTTAGCTCATGAGAGGAACATTATGCAATTTGATTCAAAAATTGTATCAGTCTCCATTACCAAAAAACACCCCAGTATATTTTCAGAGCACTCTAATAGCCTGCTGATGCAAAAAAAAAAAGTAGGAACAATACTAAGAATAACCAGCCAATAATATACATATAGAATGATGTATATGGCTAAAATCAGTGTTTTAATATGACAAATTTAAAAAATTTCAACCTATTCCTTGACATTTTCAGTCCTAATGTTCTTTTTCAGTTACAATAATTTAATCCTTTTAAACATGCCTTTTTCCCTTTCATTTGATTCATTTTAGCTGAATGAATTGAGGCTAGTTTCAAATCATAGCATAAAATATTACATGCAAATGTTAGCAGCTGATTAAAAATAGTAGGTTTGTTCAATAAAAATAGAACTTAGCTTAAAAATATAAAGTTGCGATCTTTCCAAATTATTGATATGGTAACATTTTAACAATAAGTAGCAAAGAGTACCTCTTCTCTGAAGGCATATAGAAGCTAAAAGACCTTGTTTTCTTTTCTATTATATTTTGGTTTCTCTTTGTGTACTCCTCCCAATTTCCCCAAACTCCCTCAACTACACACACACACACACACACACACACACACACACACACACACACTCTGCCTAATCGTCTTCATTTGTTTTCTTAGCTTGAAAAAGATACTGGAAAGGAACAGCCAGCCAGCCCCTTCTTAAGGGTTTGTGAGTATAGATGGGGCACGAGTAAGAACATGTCCTTACCCATGTGCATAAATGCCTTCAGCCTCAAGAGTCAGTGGTACATTTTTAATTCTCTGACCCAAATAACAAAGTGTCCAATGTACATTGATTCTTCATGTCCACATTCCTGCAGCAGTCCTCCTAAATATTGGCTTGATTCTCTATGATCAGCAGACTTCCTGGGCTAAATGGATAGTGTGTACACACGGCCTTAAAACAGCCACGAGAAATAAATACAGAAAAGGCTGTAGAGAGATGCTAAAGGGCCCATGAACTCCAACAGCCATGAGAACCATTATTTTTCCCTAGGGTTTCCCAGGATATCATTATACAGTAAGTACAACCCGTAAAGTCTTATTGATCATCACATTGCTTTCTTGTGAGCCCTAATTATCTTTGATGAAAGTGCAGTCTGGCAATCAAATTCCCCAAAGAGATTGGGTGGTATTTTTGAATCCGAAGCTTCAAGGATACTTAATAAAAATATTTATTTTTCTACCTTCTAGTTGTTGCTATCTATGTCTTTATAAATTGAAAATGGCCGATCTTAATAAGTCCCAAGGTTTTTATTTCCTTGACCCTTTTCCCTGTCTCTTTTACTTTGCATGAATTTTATTTTTCATACAGAAATCTGATATGCAGAACTGCCTACAGCATTTTCTGCAAACTTCCCCTTTACCTTCCAATGTAAAATGACAAAACTGCAGATTAAAATATAAATAATGGGAGATTTCAATCTTCCCATTATTCCAGAAATGAAATATAATACTTTGAGCATTTCTGATGTTTGAGAACACTTAAGATCAATCCAGCTATGAGACAGGTAGGATCTATATAGGAAAAAGAGATCTTGTAGCTGTGTGAGTACTATTTAGAGGTCATTAAACTATATCAGTATCCAAACCCTTAAATAAGAGCTAGAATAAAAAAATTTTTTTGTAATTAAAAAAGAGTTTTAACTTATTATAATTGGTATAGATGTTCACATTCTCAAAGCAATAAGATATATTTCAAAATCTGATATTGAAGGCTATGCCTTCATATCAAGAGTTACACAAAGCAATCATCTTACTTAATTTTAGTCTGTCCTTGACCTTCTCTTAAACTAGCCTTCTTCTAGGTAGCAACTGTCAGAAGGCTTGACTTTGCATTTATTTGACACTCCAATGTGACCTATCTCTACCATCCTCTTTCTCTTGATTTTGTCTGGGGTATTCTTTATCCTCACTTCTTTCTTGCTAACTGTATAGTTGCCATATCATAATGATTTGGGGAATGCAAATATTAACCATACATGGTTTCTGCCCTGGAGACATTCACAACCTGGTGGAAAGGTTACAAAACAAGCAATTACTATACATTGTGATTTGTAAAATAATGGAGACATGCACAGGATTCTGTGAGAACATAGAAGAGAGACATCTAACTCAGCCTAAAGGACTAAGGAGTAAAATAATAAGAAAAAGAAAAAGGTTTTCCTGAGTTCTTTTTTGAATAACAATTCAGAGTTAGGCATGTGGAAGACAAAATGCATTTGTTCTGGGCAGAGAGAGTGGCATAAGCAATAATTAGAGAGACAACAAACATAGTGCAGTTGCAGTTGGTAAGGAAATACAAGAGCTGGAGCAATAAAACAATTTTCTTTTTCTTTCTTTCTTTTTTTTTTTTTTTTTTTTTTTGAGACAGGGTCTCACTTTGCCACCCAGGCTGAAGTGCAGTTGCGCAATCATAACCCACTGCAACCTCAAATTCTGGGCTTAAGCAATCTTCCTACCTTAGCTTCCCAAGTCCCTGGGGTTACAGGTGTTTACCATCATGCCTGGAAATTTTTTTAGAAAAATTTTGTAGAGGCAAGCTCTCACTGTGTTGCATAGGCTAGTCTTAAACTCCTGGACCAGCGCCATCAGCATTCTGAGAAATTATTAGAAATGCAAATTACTAAAGCACATCTCATTCCAACTCTGTGTTCGAGCAAGCCTTCAAGTGATTCTGATGTGCACTAAAGTTTGAGAACCACTGAGATAGAAATCAAGCATTATCCAAGGGGTGGTCTGAGATGTGAACTGGAGAGTGTTTTACATCATGATCGGAATACTGACTTCACCCTAGTTATCACTAGGTATTACTGAATGATTTTAATAATGGGTATTCCATAACTAGATTTGAAGTTTCAAGACAAAATTTTGGTGGCATTACCAAAATAAGATGTTATTATCTTCACTTTATTTTCAGTTTGATAATCTTAAAAGATAAACATTTCTCTGAATAGAGATTTTTGTTCATGAATATCTTACTCAAGCCTCCCAGCAGAAGCTATTGCTGAGATACAGTGAAATCCTGCTGTTCCTGCTTATCATTTTTGTCAGAAAAAATTCAAAGAGCAAATGAGTATAAGCTAAGACTCTGCCCAAATGTTTATATATTAACAACACAATATAAAAATCGTATCTGCCATTTAAACTAATGTGTAAAATTTATCTGAACTAGTGAGCTAGACTTTGAGGCATTTTTTCATACCAATTAAAGCAGGATATTTTCACCAGGTTATTTTAAATTATAAAATTTATTCAATGACTTTCTATATGATATAACTTTATTGTTTTTGTGTTGCTTGGAGACTGTTTTAAATACTCAAATATGGTCAATATGGATTGTTGAAGTTTATCTACAGATAAAAATAGTAACTTTTACAACAAGGTAAGCAACAGGAGAAAAAAAGGCACATTCTTTTATATCAAAATTAAAAAGCCTCTCAATAAACTAGGTATCTACGGAACATATCTCAAAATAATAAAAGCTATTTACAACAAACCCACAGCCAATATTATACTGAATGGGCAAAAACTGGAAGCGTTCCCTCTGAAATCTGGTACTAGACAAGGATGCCCTCTCTCACCACTGCTATTCAATATAGTATTGGAAGTTCCAGCCAGAGCAATCAGGCAAGAAAAAGAAATAAAGGTATTCAATTAGGAAAAGAGGAACTCAAATTGTCTCTATTTGCAGGTGACATTATTGTATATTTAGAAGACCCCATTGTCTCAGCCCAAAACCTCCTTAAACTAATAAGCAACTTCAGCAAAGTCTCAGAATAGCAAATCAACGTCCAAAAATTACAAGCATTCCTATACACGAATAACAGACTTAAAAAGAGCCTAATCAAGAACGAACTGCCATTCATAATTGCTACAAAGAGAATAAAATACCTGGGAATACAACTAACAAAGGATGTAAAGGACCTCTTCAAGGAGAACTACAAACCACTGCTCAAGGAAATAAGAGAGGACACAAACACATGGAAAAACATTCCCTGCTCATGGTTAGGATGAATCAATATTGTGAAAATGGCCATACTGCCCAAAGTAATTTATAAATTCAACACTATCCCCATCAAGCTACCCATGACCCTCTTCACAGAACTGGAAAAAACCACCTTAAACTTCATATGGAACCAAACAAGAGCTCACATAGTCAAGTCAATTCTAAGCAAAAAGAACAAAGCTGGAGGCATCATGCTACCTGACTTCAAACTGTACTACGAGGGTACAGTAATCAAAACAACATGATACTGGTACAAAAACAGAAATATAGACCAAAGGAACAGAACAGAGGCCTTGGAGGCAATGCCACACATCTACAACCATCTGATCATTGACAAACCTGACAAAAGCAGTGGGGAAAGGATTCCTGTTTAATAAATGGTGTTAGGAGAACTGGCTAGCCATGTGCAGAAAGCAGAACCTGGACCCCTTCCTGACACCTTACACTAAAAAGCTCCAGATTGATTAAAGGCTTAAACATAAGACCTCACACCATAAAAACCCTAGAAGAAAACCTAGGCAAAACCATTCAGGACATAGGCATAGGCAAGGACTTCATGACTAAAACATTAAAAACATTGGCAACAAAAACCAAAATAGACAAATGGGATCTAATTAAACTCCCGAGCTTCTGCACAACAAAAGAAACAATCATTAGAGTGATCTGGCAACCAAAAGAATGGAAACAAAATTTTTGCAATCCACCTATCTGACAAAGGACTTATATCCAGAATTTACAAATTACTAAAACAGATTTACAAGAAAAAAAAAAAAAAACCCATTCAAAAGTGGGCAAAGGATATGAACAGACACTTTTCAAAAGAAGACATATTTGAGGCCAAACAAACATATGAAAAAATACTCATCATTACTGGTCATTAGAAAAATGCAAATCAACCACATTGAGATAGAATCTCACGCCAGTTAGAATGGTGATCATTAAAAAATCTGGAAACAACAGATGCTGGAGAGGATGTGGAGAAATAGGAACACTTTTACACTGTTGGTGGGAGTGTAAATTAGTTCAACCATTGTGGAAGACAGTGTGGGCGATTCCTCAAGGACCTAGAAATAGAAATTCCATTTGACCTAGCAGTCCCATTACTGGGTATATATCCAAAGGATTAAAAATTATTCTTTTATAAAGACACATGCACAGGTATGTTCATTGCAGCACTGTTTACAATAGCAAAGACCTGGAACCAACCCAAATGCACAGTGATGATAGACAGGACAGGGAAAATGTGGCACATATACACCATGGAATACTATGCAGCCATAAAAAACGATGAATTTGTGTCCTTTGTAGGGACATGGATGAACCTGGAAACCATAATTCTCATCAAACTGACACAAGAACAGAAAATCAGACCAGACACTGCATGTTCTTACTCATAGGCGGTTGTTGAACAATGAGAACACATGGACACAGGGAGGGGAGCATCACACACTGGGGTCTGTTTGAGGGGACTAAGGGAGGGGCAGTGGGGAGTAGGGAGTTGGGGAGGGATAACATGGGGAGAAATACCTGATATAGGTAATGGGGACAGAGGCAGCAAACCACATTGCTATGTATGTACCTATGCAACAATCCTGCATTTTCTTCACATGTACCCCAGAACCTACAGTGCAATAAAATATATAATTTAAAAAAATCAAAAAGCAAGGAAAAAGTTTTATTACTTTATAGATAAAAATGCATATTTAGTGTGAGAGGCTTTATTTAAGTGAATTCTTAATCCTTTGTTAGCATCCAATGAAAAATTACCATTTCATAAATTTTCTTCACATAGTTTAAGTCTGTCTTTTTATCCTAAATGTAAGTGTATCTATAACTAATATATATGAAATTTTCATCTTTATTAATCCACATTTCAATACCAATAATTACTTGGTCAGCCCTTTCTTTCACTTATATTTTTGCTGCTGTGGTAGAAATCAAGCTCACTGGAAATGAAAATGAGTAACAATTGACATCAAACCAGCTATGTGAATTTTTACAAAATTTTATTTCCTAAAAGTCACTTTCAGATACTAGTCTGTTACAAGTAACAAGACAGTTCACATTTCCATGCCTACTCTGAAACTGACCTTAGGCTGCTGTCTTAATTGAGGTACCTAGGAGTACCATTTTTTAATCAGCTTAAACCATTCAAAATGAATAATTTATGAAGTGACTTCTTTATGGAATTCAATTTTCTATGTTGGTCTTTGGTTATTTAATATATATAACAAGCCAAACAATAATGTTTGTTAAAATCCTCTATGATTATTCATAATTGCATTAATATACTTAAATACAATGGGCTTAGAAACTTAGCTATTTCCAGTATTATCTTTAAAAATATTTATTTATATTTATACTCAAAATCACTCAACTTTTAAAATTATGATTCACAACAAGATGTTCTGTTTCAATCTATGTATAGAATAGAACCAGTGGGAAAATTGCAATGCAATGTTGATTTATGTTTTAAATAGCATAATCATAACAGTATACAAACATTAGTAGAATGCTTTATACACATTATCTCATTTAATCATCACAATTGTACAGATAATTAAATATAATTCTACTTTGTAAATAAAATCACTATGGCTGTGATAATTTAGTCTGTTTGCTCATGGTCTTATTGGTAATAGGAGGGAAATTTTAGACTTAACTCAGATTTCCAATTTCCTGGGCCCATGCTCACCTCATTCTGCAACAATTCAATATAACATAATTCAGCTGTTGTTCTTGTCTATTGTAAAGTGACATTTAAGAAAACTTTCAACCAGATGTTCCCAATGTATTAGCAGCATGTTTGTGAGGTATTGCTATAGGGGTGTCAGCACTGTATTGAAGTGATTGAATGTCATTTTTTAGATAGCTGTACATTTCCAAGAGCAGTTGGGTATGAATGACCTTATTTGTAGAGCCTTCTGGTCTTACCCTTGCATCTGATATGATTGATGAAAGATGGAAATATATTGTGAGGACATATTCCTTAATTCTCAGGGCTTATTAACTCCTATAGCTGGGTTAAAAGTAACATAAAAATGCATGATTGTCAACACATTATATGAGAAAAAATACTTTGAAATAATTCTCCATAATCTCTTGTTACATCTATATTTTGCTCTCCCTACTAACCAATATCATAACATTATATCCAGATAGTGGCAATTTATACACACACATATACATATACAAGCACATGTATCTCTTTTCTCTCTCTTTATACACATACAGAGATATACACATACAAACACACACACACACACACACACATTTATATCTATAGACATAGATGTAGGTATACATAGATAGATGATTTACTTACTTAGTCCTACAGCATATTTGTTTATTTCTTCTTAGTACAAATAGCAGCAAAAATTTTGGAGTGAAATAACCCTGGAATAAATCTTAAACCATGCCCTACATACTGGTGATATTACTTTTGGTAAATTAACAGTACTTAGTTTACTCGTTTATAAAGCTGAGGCAATAATGCCTTCCTATGGTGTTGTGAAAGTTGGTAAAATAACTGTATGTTTAAAACTAATATGATATCTCTTAAATGGTAGGCAATCAGTAAATGGTAGTCCTAATGGAGCAGCTAATATTATTTTATTACAATTATTGGAATTACAATATTTTGACATACTTTGTTGGATTCATTCCTCTTTGCTACAGAGCAGACTAACATGACTTTGTGCTGTCCTTGTCACATACTTAGCCTCTCACCTGCCCCTCCTCAAGTCATGCCTGGTGGACAGCTATGCTAATGTTCCAGTTCTCTAAACAAGCTCATTTGAAAAGTGGGCTGCAGCAGGAGGAACAGAATGATGGAGAGGAGACTAAACACAGATTTATACCTGCAGTGCCAACACCTTAGGGCCATCCTAAGGAGCTTTCTACTGAGTTTGGAATGTGCAGTTGGCATGGTAATGTGAAAAGGCAGCGAGGGAGATTTGTCAGAGAGAAAAGGGCTGCAAATCAGCAGATCAAGTTTTCCCAGCAAGTTTCAAAGAAACCCATAGAAGAGAAGGCCATGCTTACCTGCCCTTGTCTAGGATTGGGACTGGAATCATACGTGGTATAGCTGGTATAAGAGAACAGTGAACAAAATATAGTGATGCTTAACAGAGAGTGTATAAGGGATATATGTATTACAGCAGTTGAAGCTGAAGCAATATGTTCACAAAGAAGAACTGATGCTGATTACTTATTCATAAATCATAAACAGGTTTAGGCCTAGCCTAGAGCATGGGGAACTGGTGGTGCACAGAGACAGAAATAGTAATTAGCAACAAGGTTGGCAGCAGCAAAGTTAAAAAAATTAAGTAACATTAAAAGTGGTAGAGCTTAGAAGAATTTTTTTCGGGGTCAGGTGGGGAAGTCTTTTAGGCTTTGAAAGTGAGCCTGTAGGAAGCATCCACCACATTTCCTGGACTATGGTCTGTTTTGTCTTAATCAGAGCACCTGCATGAAACAGGTGACTCTTGCTCAGTAGTTTTATGACTAGCCACTTCAAATTCATAGGAAGCAAGATTAGCAGATATCAGAAGATTCCTGAATATTTCCCATAGGATTCTCTCTCTAAGTAGCCATAGGTATACAAGGCACCACTCATGACAGACACTGAATTACCTTCTCTGGTATTAGAAGCTGCAGCAGCAATAATTTCTACAGAATATAAAAATCATAGAAAGGGTCTGTAGAATACATAGTCATAGCAAGTATTTTGCATATTTCTGTCCTACATTTTAAACATTTTCTAGTATTTCATTCTGTCATTCCTTCAGTAGCAAAGTAATCATATCTGCAGGCTAACACAGAATAAGTTATAAAACCACTGTGATGGCATTTGCCATTGGGGTTACATTTCAGTGGGCTCTGCTATATTGTGAGTGAAATTGGTACTTGGACATTTTTTGATAGTCTCAGGTTTATGAACAAACTATTTACTCATTTGTATCTGGGGAACAAAAAAACATTGTTTTTCTCTGCCCTCCAACTTAACAATGTCCTTCAGCACATTTGCTGTAATTGTGATTTTTACAAGTAGTGTATGGACGTTATTGTGACAATGTGATATTCTCTGCATAGCAGTGCCCAGCTCCAGGAAGTTTTTGGAATAGCTATCATAATAATTGGTCAGTAGTGCTTCATTGTTAGTAACACTTTCTTATTCATCACCTCATTTAATAATATGTAGTAGAGGCAGGGCAGATTTCTATATCCTCATTTGGGAGATCAGAAACTATAGTTTTAGAGAATGTAATTAATTTGCTCAAAATTACACAGCTTGTGAATGATAGAATTAAAACTAGAACTTAGGTATACTCTTTTCTATTTTAGTAGTCTCTCTGATAGTTTATTGCCACTCACTAGTATGCTAATTTTTACACAATATACAAAATAAAATATTTTACTAAATTTAAAGTCCTAAACAGTTTACAGGTTACAGTGAAGCCACGAAAAGCAGATTTGCAAAAAAAATAAAGTGCTGATTGTTTGATTCAGTTAACACAAGTAAAAAGAGTTGGAAAAATAGTAAATGTAAAATGTTCATTTTTTAATAAATATATGTTGTTTAATAAGGTATAGGAGTCATTAAAATGAGGTTATACTACAGGAAGTTTTATAAAATAAGAAAGAAAATTTGAATGAAACAAGAAAATAGGGAGGAAATAAAGAAGGGAGATGAAATAGTGAAAGGAAAGAAAGAAAATAATTGCATGTTTATTTTGTGATATGTAGTTTTGTATACATATAGTAGAGAGAGTTACAGTAAGCAAGGGCTAGTTTAGAAAATAATTGCTGCATGTTTATTTTGTGATACGTAGTTTTGCATACATATAGTAGAGAGAGTTACAGTCAGCAAGGGCTAGTTTAGGCAGCGAGATTAGGGGACCTTCCAGGCAAGTAAGTTATACTTGGCCTGATATAGTGGTGGCTATGGATGAGACAGGTGTGGAATTCATTAAAGAGATTGCTTCAATGGGATAGAGAACTTACAATAACAATTAGGAGGAAACAAGATTACATTAATTAATGTAAAGTTGTACTTGTTAAGTTTCTCAAAATTTATGAAAAAGTTATTTATTGGATAAACATATTTTCTTCTTGTCTGCTCAGTGTTTATTTCCCCCTTACTCTACAGTCATTACCTTAATGTAAGGGTGGAAAATAGCCCCTTTCTTATTATTCATATTAGTAGAGTGATACTCACCATATTCCTGATTGTGCACTAAGGACTATATATGTAACCTGGTCCTGAACTCTTCAAAGGATGCCCCAAGCTATGTAAATGAGTATCCTGTCTGCGACTTTTCCTTTAACTGATAAATGCAGTGAGTTCTCACAAGAATTGTTAAACTAGTAGAATGTTAGACATGGATTAATTCTAAACATATTGGTCATCTCATGATGAAATTGTTCCTTAGAAAGAAGTCAGAACAGAAGATAGCAGATAATAGAAGTGAAAAGATACAGTTTTGTGATGTTGTGATTTGAGCACACAGATAAAGCTGTACCTGGAGTCAGATGCCCTGAACTCTTCAGTTGTGTGAATTGATGAATGTTAAAACTTTACTTAAATAACAACAACAACAACAAACCGAAAACACTAAGTTTCAGGTTGTAGCCAAATGGTTTAGACTAATACAAATTCCAACTTAATGTTTTAAAGTGCCTGACAGAAAGTTTATTTGGGTTTTTATGGGTTGGAATAATTGATGGAAACATTGTGGTGTATCTTTTCTTGATAGTTTGCAAAACATATCTGAGTAGATAGCAAGTTAATATTGAAATGTTTTATACTAGATCTGATGAAAGCATGGAGATTTGGAATAAAATTGAAGAGGTAAGGTTGGATCTGAATAATGTTTAGTGATGAACTAGATATGAAGTTACAGAGAAAAAAGGAATTTGAAGATTTGGAAGAATCATGTTACACTGAAAGAAGAGGGGAAATTAAGAAATAGGGTTGAATCATTTTGGTAAGTAATATCTCTAAATTCCTTTAAAATTTATAAATTCTCTATAGACAATTATGCCTAGCCCAACTATAAATTTAGTGCCTAGAATTCAAAATGCATCATTAATTACATCTATCTCCTTTTGTTGTACAGCTTTATGTTCCCTACAAAATAAACTAGATCCAACAAATCAGTAAATTGAAATATTATTCTTTTTTTTAATCTTTAAAAATTGATATATTTGCCACAAGAAATGTATGTAAGTTATATGTAAATTTTCTTTTTTAAAAATTGTAGTTTAAGTTCTGGGGTACATATGCAGATCTTGCAGGATTGTTGCATAGGTACACACATGCCATTGTGGTTTGCTGTCTCCATCCCCCGTCACCTATATCAGGCATTTCTCCCAGTGTTATCCTCCCCAACATCCCCGCCCCACATTGTCCCTTCCATTGCCCCCCACCCCCCAACAGACCCCAGTGTGTGATATTCCCCTCCCTGTGTCCATGTGTTCCTATTGTTTAAAACCCACCTATGAGTGAGAACATGCAGTGTTTGGTTTTCTGTTCTTGTGTCAGTTTGCTGAGAATGATGGTTTCCAGATTGATCCAAGTCCCTACAAAGGACATGAACTTATTGTTTTTTATGGCTGCATAGTATTCCATGGTGTATATGTGCCACATTTTCTTCATCCAGTCTATCATTGATGGACATTTGGGTTAGTTCCAGGACTTTGCTATTGTAAACAGTGCTGCAATGAGCATAGGCATACATTTGATTTTATAATAGAAAGATTTATAATCCTTCGGGTATATACCCAGTAATGGGATTGCTGGGTCAAACAGAATTTCTATTTCTAGATCCTTGAGGAATTGCCAGACTGTTTTCCACAATGATTGAACTAATTTACGCTACCACAAACAGTGTAAAAGTGTTCCTATTTCTCCACATCCTTTCCAGCATCTGTTTCTCCAGATTTTTTAATGATTGCCATTCTAACTGGCATGAGATGGTATCTCAACATGGTTTTCATTTGTATTTCTCTAATGACCAGTGATGATGAGCATTTTTTCATCTGTTTGTGGCATCATATATGTCTTCTTTTGAAAAGTGTCTGTTCATACCCTTCACCCACTTTAGAATGGGCTTATTTGTTTTTTCTTGTAAATCTGTTTTAGTTCTTTGTAGATTCTGGATATTAGCCCTTTGTTAGATGGGTAGATTGCAAAAATTTTCTCCCATTCTGTTGGTTGCCCGTTGACTCTAATGATTGTTTCTTTTGCTGTACAGAAGCTCTGGAGTTTTATTAGATCCCATTTGTCTATTTTGGCTTTTGTTGCCAATGCTTTTGGTGTTTTAGTCATAAAGTCCTTGCCTATACCTATGTCCTGAATGGTTTGCATAGGTTTTCTTCTAGGGTATTTATGGTGTTAGGTCTTATTTTTAAATATTTAATCCATCTGGAGTTAATTTTAGTGTAAGGTGTCAGGAAGGGGTCCAGCTTTTTCTTTCTGCACATAGCTAGCCAGTTTTCCCAACACCATTTATTAAACAGGGAATCCTTTCCCCATTGCTTGTTTTTGTCAGGTTTGTCAAAGATCAGATGGTGTGGCATTGCTTCTGAGTCCTCTGTTCTGTTCCATTGGTCTAATCTCTGTTTTGGTACCAGTACCGTGCTGTTTTGGTTACTGTAGCCTTGTAGTATAGTTTGAACTCAGGTAGCATGATGCCTCCAGCTTCGTTCTTTTTGCTTAGGATTGTCTTAGCTATGTGGGCTCTCTTTTGGTTCCATATGAAGTTTAAAGTGTTTTTTTTTCCAGTTCTGTGAAGAAGGTCAGTGGTAGCTTGGTTGGAATAGCATTGAATCTATAAATTGCTTTGGGCAGTATGGCTGTTTTCATGATATCGATTCTTCCTAACCATGAGCATGGAATGTTTTTCCATCTGTTTGTGTCCTCTCTTATTTCCTTGAGCAGTGGTTTGTAGTTCTCCTTGAAGAGGTCCTTTACATCCTTTTTAAGTTGTATTTCTAGGTATTTATTCTCTTTGTAGTAATTGTGAATGGGAGTTCGCTCTTGATTTGGCTCTCTGTTATTGGTGTATAGGAATGCTTGTGATTTCTGCACATTGATTTGGTATCCTGAGACTTTGCTGAAGTTGCTTATCAGTTTAAGGAGATTTTGGGGTCTTCTAAATGTACAATCATGTCTTCTGCAAATAAAGACCATTTGACTTCCTCTTTTCCTAATTGAATACCCTTTATTTCTTTTTCTTGCCTGATTGCTCTGGCTAGAACTTCCAATACTATATTGAATAGGAGTGATGAGAGAGAGCATCCTAGTCTAGTGTCAGATTTCAAAGGGAATACTTCCAGTTTTTGCCCATTTAGTATGATATTGGCTGTGGGTTTCTTGTAAAAAGCTTTTATTATTTTGAGATATGTTCCATTGATACCAAGTTTATTGAGAGTTTTTACCATAAAGGGCTGTTGAATTTTGTCCAAGGCCTTCTCTGCATCTATTGAGATAATCATGTGGTTTTTGTCTTTTGTTTCTGTTTATGTTATGGATTACATTCCTAGACATGTGTACCTTGAACTAGTCTTGCATCCCTGGGATGAAGCCTACTTGATCATGATGGATAAGCAATTTGATGTGCTGTTGCATTCAATTTGCCAGTATTTTATTGAAATTTTTGCATCTATGTTCATCGTGGATATTGCTCTGAAGCTTTTATGTTTTTGTGGTTGAGGCTCTGCCGGGTTTTGGTATCAGGATGATATTGGTTTCGTAGAATGAGTTAGGGAGGATTCTCTCTTTTTGTATTGTTTGGAATAGTTTCAGAAGGAGTGGTACCAGCTCCTCTTTGTACATCTGGTAGAATTCAGCTGCAAACCCATCTGGACCTGGACTTTTTTGGTTGGTAGGCTATTAATTGCTACCTCAACTTCAGCCCCTGTTATTGGTCTATTCAAGGTTTCAACTTCTTCCTGGTTTAGTCTTTGGAGGGTGCAAGTGTCCAGGACTTTGTCCATGTCTTCCAGATTTACGGCTTTATGTGCATAGAGTTGTTGGTAGTACTCTCTGATGGTAGTTTGTATTTCTCTGGAATCGGTGGTGATATCCCCTTTATCATTTTTATTGCATCTATTTAATTCTTGTCTCTTTTATTCATTTGGATAGCAATCTATTTTGTTGATCTTTTCAAAAAACTAGCTTCTGAATTTATTGATTTTTTTGAAGAGTTTTTTGTTTCTCTATCTCCTTCAGTTCTGCTCTGATCTTAGTTATTTCTTGTCTTCTGCTCCTTTGGAGTTTTTTTTTATTTTGTTCCTCTAGTTCTTCCAATTTTTATGATAGGGTGTCTATTTTAGACTTTTCCTCGCTTCTCATGTGGGTGTTTATTGCTATAAATTTCCCTCTAGACACTGCTTTAAATGTGTCCCAGAGATACTGTGTACGTTGTGTCTTTGTTCTCATTGGTTTTGCAGAACACCTTTATTTCTGCCTTCATTTCATTGTTTATCCAGTCGACATTCAGGAGCCAGTTGTTCAGTTTTCCATGAAGTTGTGTGGTTTTTGGTGAGCTTCTTAATCCTGAGTTCTAATTTGTTTGCACTGTGATCTGAGAGACTTTTTGTTGTGATTTACATTATTTTTCATTTGCTGAGGAGTGATTTACTTCAATTATGTGGTCAATTTTAGAGTAGGTGCGATGTGGGGCTGAGAAGAATGTATATTCTGTGGATTTGGGGTGGAAAGTTCTATAGATGTCTATTAGGTCCACTTGGTCCTGATCTGAGTTTAAGTCGTGGATATCCTTGTCAATTTTCTGTCTCATTGATCTGTCTAATATTGACATTGGAGTGTTAAAGTCTCCACTATTGTTGTGCAGGAGTCTAAGTCTCTTTGGAGGCCGTTAAGAACTCAATTTATGTATCTGGGTGCTCCTGTATTGGGTGCATATATATTTAGGATAGTTGGCTCTTCTGTTTCATTGATCCTTTTACCATTATGTAATGCCCTTCTTTGTCTCTTTTGATCTTCGTTGGTTTAAAGTCTGCTTTAGCAGATACTAGGATTGCAACCCCTGCTTTCTTTTTGCTCTCCATTTGCTTGGTAAATCTTCCATTCCTTTATTTTGAGTCTATGTGTGTCTTTGCATGTGAGCTGGGTCTCCTGAATACAGCACACCGATGGGTCTTGATTTTTTATCAAGTTTGCCAGTATGTGTCTTTTGATTGGGGCATTTAGGTCATTTACATTTAACGTTAATATTGTTATGTGTGTATTTGATCCTGCCATTTGTTACTGGCTGGTTGTTTTGCCTGTTAGTTGATGCAGTTTCTTCATTGCGTCATTGGTCTTTAACATTTGGTTTGTTTTTGGAGTGACTGGTACTGGGTGTTCCTTTCCGTGTTTACTGCTTCCTTCAGGAGCTCTTGTAAGGCAGGTCTGGTGGCGATGAAATCTCTCAGTAATTGCTTTTCCGTAAAGGATTTTCTCCTTCACTTATGAAGCTTAGTTTGGCTGGATATGAAATTCTGTGTTGAAAGTTCTTTTCTTTAGGGATGTTGAATATTTGTCCCCAGTCTCTTCTGGCTTGTAGAGTTTCTGCCGAGAGATCCACTGTGAGTCTGATGGGCTTCCCTTTGTGGGTGGCTTGACCTTTCATTTTTTACTTCGTTTAAACTCTGGTGAATCTGATGATTATGTGTCTTGGAGTTGCTCTTCTTGAGGAGTATCTTTGTGGTGTCCTCTGCATTTCCGACATTTGAATGTTGGCTGCCTTGCTAGGTTGGGAAAGTTCTCCTGGCTAATATCCTGAAGAGTGTTTTCCAGCTTGGATTCATTCTCCCCATCATCTTCAGGTACATTGATCAAGCGTAGATTAGGTCTTTTCACATAATCCCATATTTCTTGGAGGCTTTGTTCATTTCCTTTTAACTCTTTTTTTCTAATCTTGCTTTCTCATTTTATTTCATTGAGTTGAGCTTCAATCTCTGATATCCTTTCTTCTGCTTGATAAATTCAGCTATTGAAACTTGTGTATGCTTCACGAAGGTTTCATGCTATGTTTTTTAGCTCCATCAAGTCATTTATGTTATCCTCTAAGCTGGTTATTCCAGTTAGCATTTCATCTAAGCTTTTTTCAAGTTTTTAGTTTCTTTGCATTGGGTTAGAACATGTTCCTTTAGCTCAGAGAAGTTTGTTATTACTCACATTCTAAAGCCTGCTTCTGTCAATTCATCAAACTCATTCTTCATCCTGTCTTGTTCCCTTGCTGGTGAGGAGTTGTGATTCCTTGGAGGAGGAGAAGCCTCTGGTCTTTGATGATTCATTCTTTTTGCGCTGGTTTCTTCCCATCTTCGTGGGTTTATCTACTTTTGATCTTTGAAGTTGGTGATTTTGGATGACATCTCTAAGTGGGCGTCCTTTCTGTTGATGTTGAAGCTATTTCTTTTTTATTTTTTCATTTTCCTTCTAACAGTCAGGCCCCACTGCTGTGTTTGGATTTTTTTTTTTTTTTTTTTTTTTTTTTTTTTTTTTTTTTTGTTCTACAGGGATCGGAGAGCTGCTTGAGGAGGCAGTCTCTCCCTTTTCTGCCTGCAGAGGCACTTCTGGGTTGCCTCAGACTTAGCCCAGCTGCTGTGTAGGCTTCCTTTAGCTTTTGTTTACATAGGTGAGATTAAACCCACCTTCGCAATGGTGGATGCCCTTCTCTCCACCAAGCTCAATCGTCTGGGGTCGAGCTGGAACTGATGTGCTGGCTGTGAAACTCTCAAGTGAGAGGGTTTCAGTTTGCTGGTTTTTTTGGGGGTGGGATCTACCAAGCTGTATCACCTGTCTCACTGCTTTCGGCTCTCCCTCTTTCTGGGGGGCAGGTAGATCTGTCCCTCAGGCACTCTTGGTACTAGCCAAAACCTCTGCCCAATTCTGTGCTGACAACTTGAGGCACCAGGCTGCCAGGAGCTGTCTGCGCTGGCAACTCGTGGAGGTTCTCAGCCCTGCGGCGTTCTCCCAGACTGTGGGTTGCAAAGGGCATGGGAGAAGTGCAGTATCTGAACCAGAGTGCTGAGAGGTTAGGGTCCCTGATTCTCTGGTTGGTTGCACTTCCCAGATGTGGCAGCACCATTCCCTGCCTCGGTTTGCCCTCCCTGGGCTACATCCACTGTCCAACCAGTCCCATTGAAATGAACCTGGTACTCAGTTGGAAATGTGGAGATCACTTATCTTCCGCATCTTTTTTGGAGCTGTTCCTAGGCAGTCATCATGGCAGAAGTCAGACATGTAACTTTTCAATCACAAACTTATAAAATCAAACTTATGAAACCATCTTCCAACTTGAAAAATATACTCTTCCCAATATCATAGCTAAACACCGTTTGTCCTCTTAGATCCTCTCCCATAATACCCTCCTTCACTTTTTCCACACAGATAACCACTATCTTGAGCTTCACCATATATTCAGAACCTTAGATTTGCCTGCTGGATCATTTGCTTCCTGTTGAAGTACTTACATCTTTAGTAGTAAGGAAGCATAGTAAGTTATCTCACCTTTTGTTTATCTGGAAATTTCTTATTTAACCATAGTGCTTGAAAGATCTTTCGGTGTTCAATTCTTAGCGGACAATTATCTTGTCCTAACAATTTGAATGATTTTGCCGCTTATATTTAGTTTACATTGTTTACAGTGTAGAGCTCAGAGTCAGTCTAAGTTTCTTTCATCTATATGCAGGCAATCTACTTTTCTGGATGCTTTAAAAAATTCTGTTATCTCACTTTCAGTTTTACTCAGCTTTTAATTCCACTTGTCATTACATTTGATATTTTTTCAAATAAATGATTTAGCCATTTTTTTCTCTAATTATCTAAGTTAAGTTAACAGAAAAATCACTCAATTTATATATTTAGAAAAGAGAACTTTATTGCTTAAGAAGGGGATTATCATCTGCAGGTGGGAAGCAGAACCTCCAGTTGAAAATTGAAGGCAAACTTTTAGAGGGAGGAAGGGATAAAACAGGAATTTATGCTGAGTGAGTTGGGCAAGTATCCATATTCAACAGGATATAGGAGGAGCTATGAATATTTATAAGTGGGAATTCACAGGCATAGGTCATAAGCAAACATGCTAACATGCATCCAATGTTCACTTTGAGGTGGATACTTAACATTTAAATCAATTACAGTACATTACAAGGTGAAGTAGAGACATGAGTGAAGGCACTCAGATGCATAACCTCTGTACATCGGCCAGAATCAGTCCATGATTGGTGGTCTCTTACTAGGAAAAAGTTACAGAAATAGGTCTCTTGCCAATCAAAGCTATAGTGTTATGGCTTGTGGAACAGGGAGCCTCAGCTAGTGTCTGGTGGTTGGCATTCTGCAACTGTTCACTGTTACTCATCTCAAGGCCAGTGCTTGTTTAGCTGCTAGAGAAAAAGAAGAAAAAATCCTTGTGAAAATTAGAACATAGTTTATTTGAAGTGTAGGCATGTGTGACTTAACTCTTGCCTGGCATGACTATAGATAGTGCTTATAATTTGGTATTTTATTGTCATAAAAAGCCCATTCTCTCAGTCTTATGGTCTGTGTTTTAACTTTAATGCTGGTCAATTGTATCTAAACTGCAAAAGAGAGAGAGCATAACAAGGCATCTGACATCTTGTCCCGTCATGACAGGGAACTCAGATTTGACCAGGGAGTGTGTCTGTTTAGTCAGTTGTGGGGCTTAGGGTATTATTTTTAGTAATCGTTAACAAAGTTAATTTTTAGTTCTTTTATGAGAGATGTTCATTTTTGCCTCTCTTACTTCCCATTCTCCATAATGATAATAGTTTAATGTGAATTACATATATATAATATATTACATAATATCACATATATTATATTATATATATATATGAGTATATATATATATGCACCTAATCATCAACTTATGATGGAGTTACAACTAAATAAACTCATTATAAGTAAAGAGTATCATTGTGAGTTGAGGTCAAGAAGTATAATTAATACATGTTTTTTTCAAACCATCCTAAGGTCAAAAATCATGAGCCAAACCATCTGTATTAGTCTGTTTTTACACTACTGTAAAGAACAACCTGACTTCTATAAAGAACAACCTGAGACTGAGTAATAAAAGCTTTAATTGACTCACAGTTCTGCATGGGTGGGGAGGCCTCAGAAAACTTACCATCATGGTGGAAGGTGAAGGGGAAACAAAGCATGTATTACATGGCAGCAGGAGAGGCAGAGAATGAAGGGAGGAACTGCCACATACTTTTAAACCATCAGATCTCATGAGAACTCACTAACACAAGAAAAGCATGGGGAAAACTACCCCCATGATCCAATCACCTCCCACCAGGTCCCTCCCCCAATACATGGAGATTACAATTCAACATGAGATTTGGGTGGGAACACAGCCAAACCATATTACCATAATCAGTCCGGTACATCTGTATACAAATATACATAATTAATTTTAGCTTGTTCATCAAGTTTTTATACCATATTATGTTTATTAAGCATGTAATGTTTCAACTTTCTACATTATTTAATACTGTAATTTTCTTATTTCTATACTTTTTGTTCTAATTCATGTTTCAGTTGGCTGAAATTGTTCTTGGAGGTATGTTTGAAAGAAATATAAGCATGTTTTTCTCTGCTTTTACCTATTTCTGGTAACTTATCTGAGTATAGAATTTTTGTCAAGAATCTTCCTAAAAAACATCAATAATGCTCAATCACCTTTTGGAATTTAGTGAAGCAGAGTAGAACTATGAGGCTATTGTTTATAGATAAACTTTTATTTCTGCCTTGAAGAAGATGAATTTTTTATGCTTGAAATTAGGCTGCAAAATGGGAGATTGTCTAGCAATTAGTAAAATAAACTAGGCAGAGTTTAGATAATGGAAAACCTTATGTGCCATGCCAAAGATATTGGATATTTTTCCTTTAGGTGATGAGTCTTTATTATTTTTATTGTTATGACCATCATTCACAGAATTATTATTACCAGAGTACCATTATATGTAGGAAGATCCCCAGTTTGCCGTGCTCTCTGCATTAGTTAGTGCTTGCTTAATAAAAAAACATATTAATTTTGCTAAAACTACATTCACACATTTATTTAGCTTAGGAATCTGCAGGTCAGAAATTTGGGTTAATCTCAGCAGGGTGGTTGTTTTAATTTGTTCTGAAATTTGCTGATCTCAGCTTTACTCATTCAAGTTTCTGCAGTAAGCAGGTAGGTCAGCAATGACTGAGTAATTTATAATGGCTTCAGATGGGACAGCTGGGATAACTGGGGCTTCTCTCTTGGTGGCCTGTCATTATCTAGCAGGACAGCTGAAGCTTGTTTGCCTATTGACAAGAGTTTACAGGCTTCACAAGCAGCAAGAGGGCAAGTTCCAATTTGCAAGTATTGCTTCTAGTCTATTTGCGTCATCTTTGCTACTGTTCCCATTGCCCAAAGAAAACCACAGGGCAAAGCCTAGAGACAGTGTCCAAAAGCACTTCCAAGGAGTGTGGGTGCAGGGAAGCATGAATAAAGTAGGACCATACTGCATCATTCTACCACACTGCCCTGCACGAACTCCAAAACACCAGAGCACCTGGCAGCAAAATTCCTTCAGGAAGGCTATGTGTGAGTGACCAGTATCCATCTAAGCCTGCTCTGGTGCTTTGCTTCAACTCTGAC
Organism: Cacajao melanocephalus; assembly: GCA_963573385.1. Lineage (NCBI taxonomy): Eukaryota > Metazoa > Chordata > Mammalia > Primates > Pitheciidae > Cacajao > Cacajao melanocephalus. The sequence goes on along the minus strand of CAUYLG010031168.1, from coordinate 38,417 downwards.
CTCAGGGAGTCTGCTCACAAAAGATCACTTCTTGATCTGGACTCTGTCACATTGATGAAAGTAGAAGCTCCCATTATTATTTACATATTTATATAAACATTTAATATATAAGCAAGTTTAAACCAAATGAAAAATTTGTAAACTCTTTATTCAATATATTTATACCAGTTTTTTTTAATTTCAAATGTTTCATTTGATGAAGTTTGAAAATATTAGAATTAGTGTTTTAGAACTTCATTACATATGTTGATTTTTCACATTTAGAACCAAAAAGAAGAAATCATGATGGGAAGTAATGTTAATAGTAATAACAATTTTAGCCTGCTTCCTATATGCTGGAATCATCTTCCTTCAAAAGGAGACTGAATGAGGTATGAGAGTGCACAATTCAAGATGTCAGGCATTACTTCAATTATTTATTTAATTTCATACTAATATATAGTTAATGAAATATATATTTAAAGTTTCTGTCATTTGAACAATTGTTTCTCGTGGTTCTATTTTTGTTCAAGATTAAGAAATAAAATTTTATAAGATCTAATTTAATTTAAATGCAAAACAATATTATTCTTTAAATATACATGTTAAATTCCACCTACCTTTAAAATGCCCTTTGGGTAAACTTACAAAAGGTATATTTGTACACTGACCTAGAAGTTCCTGCCTTTTGCTTCACTGATGTTTTTCTAAACCCTGACTTAAAGTTAGTCTTTTATAACTACATGATTTCTGTTTAAATAACTTGTTCAAAACAAGTATGTGCAAAATTGAAATTGGTTTTTCCATTGTCTTACATCCTCCTGAAAAGAAAATTAGCCTAATGAGTAAGAATTAGTACAAGATGTTTCAGAACATTTGTAATACTATGCAGTATGGGGACCTGGGTCCCAGTTCCTCAGGCAGTTGCTCTTAGGATAGGGAGCTGTTCTCTCTTTATTATCTTTTGCCAGATTACCTTGGAGGCTTTTAACATTCAGTCTTTCTCTATTCTTTTCCCTTGTGCTCCTAATAATTTACTGTGGATATTTTCAGTATGACACACAACTGCTGCTGATGATAATGAAAACTGTTTACCTAATTTCTCCCTGCCCTGCACTTAGAACGAACTGTCTAGAGTCAAGCTACGCAGCAGAAAACTTAGCAGGAGGCTGTAACTGGCAGAATGATGACATAGGTAAAAGGCTGGGTAGATGTGCACAAGCAAAATGTGATTAGCACAGTGTGTGTCGGTCAGACCTCAGGAAAGGGAATATTACTTCACTCTTCCCTAGCTTTGCTGCTTGGGACCAGGTGGCTGTTGGGTAAGGCTGGACATCCAAAATGGGTCCAGGCCCCCTAAAAGCAAACCTTCTTAATTAGTCACAGTTGACTGACTCAAATGAGCCAGAAGGTTAGATCAGGCCTCCTGCTTTGAATTTTGTTTTATGTTGGAGGCAGAATAGATTATAATCTTTGAATGCAATTTCTCAGGGACCTTGTGAACACCAAGTGTCTGTTGGATTTGCTCTTGTCAACTAAATTGAAATTAATTAACTTAATAAGAGTTTAAGAAGTGTCTGCATTAAAAAATATAGGATAATTTTGTTGCACAATATGTATGAAGATTTACTGTGATCAGAGAAACAAAACACAGTGGATGGATTTCAAGGCAAATAAAAGAAAATGTCTCTGTTCTCAAGGTATTTTGGTTCATATCTGATAGCTTTACAAGCAGCATTTTCGACAGAGTAAGTAAAAAGTAAAGACCTGAGATAATGTGACAAGGATTTTAAAAATAATGAGATGAAAGTTCAACAAAGCATTACAATATCATGGAATTAACAACTAAACACATATATGTCTTTTGGTTACATTAAATTAAACAATTAAGTCACATTCTAGTTCACTATACCAGTTTCTATTTATTAGAAAAGGAAAACAAAATTTAAGAATTGTAGAAAAAGTAATTTACAATTTTATGTCTAACAAAAACAAAACCTTAAAAACTTAACTCAAAAATCTTTCCTACTGATCTAGTATTTCTTCTATACCTCCCATTCTCTTAAATTGTATCACCAATAACAAATTGTCTAAATCAGGGACCTTAATAATTATAGCTGATGTCTCCTTCATCCTTTCATCCCATGTCAACCAAAAACCATGTTACCATTCTAGCCAGGCCTGTACCTCCAAACTCCTCTAACAACTACCTCTTCTCTCCAGCCCCACCATCTGATTTTCAGCCCCCATCATGTGTTACATGAATGATTGATATGGCCTCTCTATATTCGACCTCTTGACATCCCAGTCTGTTTTCTGTCACTCAGCTGCCACCATGGCTTTGTAAAAAAATTCAGGTGAATTTCCATTACTTATGGGAAAAAAGTCTACACATTAAATCATGGTATATGAGAAACAATGGTAGCTTATGACAATGCACTGAGGGAGATGTTTTAATAAAATTTATTCAAGATTTAACAAGTTAATTATCTTGCCAAAGCCACATGATAAATAAGAGAAGAGTTGGTATTTGTTTAGCTGCATCTGCCCAACTGTGCAAAGTGTGTCTCTTCGGAGCAAGCCTCTGGCCTACCTTTCCTACCTCATCCCAATCAGCAGCAGACATATCCTTTCCAGTGGTATCACACTGGAATCTTACTGTCTCTCTGAATGGCCCATACATCTTGTTAGCCTGTCCTGTCACTACTCATATTTTGAAAGTGGTATCAGGTGCATCTTCATTTCCTCAATTTCCCCTGAAACTCTCTTCCGAGAAAAACTATTTAATTATGCATTTGCATTCTCAAAATATTTGATTCTTGCTCTTAGCACCCTACATTGCAGAACCAACAAGGAGGCATTGAGTTTTTCCCATTGCCGTATTTCTCTAATAAACTCTGTATTGTCAAACCTTTCCTTGTGACCACAGCCAGAAATCCCCCTCCACTTTTAAGGAATATTTCATATATCTTCCTACTGAGCAGTTTTCAGATTATATTAGAATTAATTGATTATGTATTCATCTCAACCATTAGACTAGAGGTCCTTTGAGACCTGAGACAATATGTTACCATGTTCTAACATAGATTATGTCTGATACAATTCATATTTCATAGCATGACTTCAAAAAATCTACATTGAATTAAATTGATATTTCTAAGAATTTGCAATGATTACTTTCACAATGTCTTATGGAAGCAGATTGACAAAGGAATTTCCTGTGAATTGCATGTACTAATTTTGTTTTGTTTTTCTTTGTAAAGTCCTTAGCAAATACAAACATAAATATATTTAATATTGATGTATAGAGACACAGATATCCCTACATTATATGTATATGTAAACACAGGTTAAAATACATTGTGGATATACATATTATATGCATGTATACATTATTTATATATACAAATCTGTTCTTATTCCAGATAATTTATCAAATAGATTATAGTTAACATGAATAATTTATTTTCCTGTTTGACATCTGCTACTTAACCAGGAATATTCGTTTTTAGAGTTATTCCAAATAAATTGGTAATCATCCATTGATGGGATTGGCTTTTTTGAAAGATTAAAAAAGCGTTATAACTAAGTAGAAAATAAATCTTCTAAAGTTGGATTCCAAGAAATGTAGTTTTGTTTGACCTGTTTACTATTGATTAGGAACTACATTCCACATTTATATATTAATTTGTAATTCATTGATGGGCAGCAAATAATTTCAATTTATTAAAATTAAGTAAATTTTGTCCACTAGACGAGATAAATGCAAATGTTACAGTGTTATTGTCTTGTAATATGTTAACTTGTTTTGTGTCTAACCATGTAAATTTGTTTCAGCATTATTTTTGTCTCATTGATTTTATATGAGTCTCTATTTCCCTCTGAATTAGTTCTACTCTTGGGCTATTTAGCTTGTTAATAAGTATGGTAGATAGGCAGAATAACACTCCTACTACTAACGTTTACACTTTATTCCCTGTAATTTGCAAATATGATATTACATGGAAAAAGGAACTTTGCAAATGTGTTTAAGGTTATAGAATTTGAGATAGGGAGATTATCCTGGATTATCCAGGTGATCCAAGATAACCACAAGAGTCCTTAAAAGCAGAGAACCATTCCTAGCTGTGGTCAGAAAGAAAGATTTGACAGCAGACAGTGTGTCAGAGAAATACTGCCATGGCAAGGACTCAATGCTCCCTTGCTGGTGCTGAGATATAGGGACCTAACAGAGATCTCATTGCGTAAAGGGCGGCCTTTACTTGACAGCCAACAGCAACAATCCCCAGGACCTGAGTTCTACCACTAAGGGAAACTGAATTCTGCCAACAACCTAACTGGGCAGGAAATAGATATTCCCCTAGAATCTCCAGAAAAAGAGTGCACCTTTGCTGACTTTGCGATTTTATTCATGTGAGACCCATGTTGGACTTCTGTCCTAAAGCACTGTCAGGTAATTAGTTTGAGTTGCTTTAAGTCAGTAAATTTGTGGTAATATCTTACAGCAGCAAGATTAAAAATACAAAGCAGTTTAAAAATACAAAGACTTTAAAACTAATACAAAGAGTTTAAAAATTTTTGTATTTCTGTGAATATTACGCTTTTTAACTCTTTGAGAATTACACTTTGACAATTTTGAAGTCTCCTTGAGTGTTCATGCCTACTTTGAAACTAACTTAAGTGAACCTCTGGAATTATAGATTGAGAAATACTATTTAATGTCCTTTGTTATTTGGCTTAGAAATTAATGAGCTTCTTAGAGAAAACTCCTCTGCTGCTATGAGCAGACATGCTCTGTTTTGAGGATCTTCTAGAATGGGACCTACTCCTGAGAACTAGCTGGTCAGTGAGTGTGTAGAGTTATTCAGAACCCATAAAATAATCCTTGGTTAAACACTCTCATTTCATAAGCATTGATTAAAAAAAAAAGAAAATTCCTTTGTTAGACCCTTCAGTTTGATAAGACATTATAACCATTACATAAGAAAATGTCCTAAGCTGTGAGAAATTTGGTAAGTTACCAATGATCCATTTACAATATAAAGAATGGCATTTCTGAGACAGAAGGATGACAACAGCTTGAAGTGTTGGTATGATCCTAAAAGGCAGTTGGGAATGATCCCCTTAGAGGACTTGTTCCTCCACTCTGTAGAAAAGCATATTATCTTATATAAGTGACTGAACATAAGTTACAGAAAGATAATACTTCTTTAATTTTAATGAAGAAAGACTCATGAATATTAGTCAGTGTTTATAAAAAATGACTTACTGATTAAAAGTGTATAATTTCAACCAGCTTTGGATCCTTAAGATAGAAAAATACCTCAGAAGATTTGGAAAATTCCTCAAAAATAGGCAACTGTTTACAGTATTTTGTTCACTACACTCTCCTTTGAGTACAAGAGCTAAATATTTATTTAAAAATTTCATTTCACCTGAAGACTCATCTAGAATCAAATTATAAACTTTTAAAATATATCTTGTAGAGATACATCTTCTATCAAGTGTTTTCATATGTTTAAGACTATTTTTCTGAGACAGAAGATACACACACACACACACACACACACACACACTTGAATGTACACACACAGGTGTTTATGTTAATCCACACTGCCTTGTCACAGAAATAATGAAATCTACATTAATGAAGAAATTATTGATGATTTACACACTTGGGCAACCATATAAAATTCTTCTTAATGAAGAGATGTAGGTGAACATAATTATATAAAAGTTTTCTATTTTTTATGTCATGGCTTAGCAGTTAGTGAAATTGTAAGTTGTTTGAGCATTACTTCACAGACTATGTAGGAAATTATTTTAACCTAAGTCATTTAGAAAAAGGAATTCATCATTATTAAAAAGGAAAAAGAAAATAAAAAATAAACAGATGATCCTATTTTAACTAACACAGTATGAAAAATTTTATAAAGAAATCTTGACCTCACAAGTTACACTTCTTAAAGATGTAACATGATTTATTCAGTTGAATTTAGAACTAAAGTGTAAGTTATTGTTCTTGGTTAATACTGATAACATAGAAGATTTGATTCCATTTTCCCTCACTCTGACAATATTGACATGGAATGTTAATCATTGTATTCATTTTGCCAAAGCAAAACAAGTTCATATTCTGCAAGAAAAAAATATAAAGTATCAATTCCCTGATACTTTCACAATTCAACCAATTGAAGTTTCCATTTAGAAAATACTTTAATTCTTTAAAAAAGCTAAAGAAATTAGGCTGTGCGTTAATGGTGTATTCTTTAAAAGGAAATACTGCCTTGTCTTAAATGTTGTGCCTAATTTCTGTATCTTGGCTGCAGTAAAGTTTCTTAGATCAGTCTAGTAACAGGAAGACCCTGATTTAATCTGATTGTAGATTCACACCCTTATACTCTCCCTTCTCCATTCCTTGCCAATCATATCTTTAACATAGAGGAATCTCGCTTGGTTTCAGCAACTCTGTTGATGATTTAGAAGCATAAATGAGAGAGAGTAAGAGCTAAAGTGAGAGCAAGAGGGGAGACAGAGGATGAGAAGAGGAGAGAGAGGACAAGTGCAAGCTAGAGGGAGCAAGAGTACGTGCATGAGAAAGACTTGACCTTCAGAGTATCCCTCCTGGTTTCAAAGATGCAGGAATAACCTTTTGTGTTTACTGATTAACTCTAAAGTAACAAGAGAGAATTTCAAATTTACATAAATGTGACTGCAAAATTAACAGAAATCTGTAGAACACAGGACAAAAGACAGAAATTATTGAAAAATTAATAGGGACACTTAAAGAATAAAATACTAGTTGCACATTTTCTGCATCGAAAACTTTTTAAATTATATACCCTGGTCTGGGAGACTAGCATTATATGAAATTCAGTTGATGCTAGTAAATGATTAGAACATCATTTAATTTTTTATGTCATAATTGTAAGAAAGAACAGATTCATGTTTTCTTCTGTTTAGTAATTGCTCTGGTCTGAGTTCATTTATAGCATCATTTACCAAACATAAACCCATAAAAACTAAATATTAGTTCTGAAGAAAACTCTTGAATAGATTGTGTATAGTGTCATTAATTGAAGGTGTATTTCTCAAGACATATGAAGATGCTTTCATGCTATTCAGTCAAGCACAAATCTAATATGTATGAGACAATAGAATTGATATGTCAGCATTTTGGATATAATTGGAAAGCTTCATTTTACCATTACCTCTGTGCTAAATAACACACTTACATTATCCCCTAGATTACAGACAAGCATACATCTAATTATTTCATTTCTGGCATGCATTGTAGAAGAACTCTTATGCAAATAATAGAATTAGAGAAAATGTTCCTATGTGTTTTATCACTCTTTCTGACCCTGTGTGAAACTCAATAACTTCCTACAATGTAGAACAATGAACCAATGGATGTTGGAATAAAGTATACTACAAGCACTATTGCTCATTTTTAAAAAACATATTATATTCCAAAATAAAACTTTCTAACTTAATAAATAAATTTTCAATTGAAGAAAATGTTGTAAGCTAAAAGTATGTTTATCTGCCTGAAACATGACTGGGCTAAAGATTGTCATTAGTTAGAGAAAGTCAGACTTTGATTCTGCCAATGTTTGTCTTTTGGAAGCTAGCTAGGAAGACCTATAAAAAATGAAGAATAAATAACTATGCTCACATATTTTGAGCATTTATATTCATACCCTATGGAGTAGGATTCTCTCCCCTCATTTTTGATGAGCAAGCTGCAGTTGAACCAGGGTAAGTAATCTGCCCAAATCATAGAATTAGCAGAGGGAGGAAACAAGACCAGACCTGAACTCTCCGTGTTTTATAACTCGCTTTCACACTATCCCTGGATTGACAATTATTGGCTTTGAAACTGGAACTCTTGTGTAAATGTTGATGTTTATGTGAATTTTTTGTTAAGTAAACCAGGGTATGACAGAGTAGAAGACACCTTCAACCCAAGGATGTTCCAAATGGAGAAGAGATTAAAATGAGATTTGGGGATAACGTATGGATTTTGTTTGTGATATTATAATTATCCATAGAAGAATAATGCCACTGTTTTTAACAAAACAACAAAATTGTCAGTTTTTTATGGTTTCATTTTTCTTAATAAAAACCCCCATTGAAATAAAAGGAGTAAAGTTGGTCTCATATTTTAAATACAGTCATCCAATTATCACATATATTTTACTTAAAATTTAGAATCATAGCAATCACTCAAGTTTATCTGCCACCTAATGATTCAACACATTCAATTGAATTAACAAGGATTAGCAGCACTACTTATAAGGTGTTGAAGTTGATGCTGTGTGGCACAGATATATGACACCCTAATACTCCCAATCAAGTAAGAGAATAAAATAAAAGATGTTTATTTTCTTAACATCCATCATAGAAGGTGGAATATGGGAAATTCTGTATCAACATAAGAAATGCAGTGATGAGTCAGAAGAGCTCCATGAAAACTTCAGAGAAGACACAGCTTTTGCACTGGGTCCTGGATGCTGGGTAGATCATTGTTGGCCAAAGAAAGGTATAGGAAAAAGAAACAAGGCATTCTTGAAAGAAGGAAAATCTGAGCAAAAGCATAGCAGTATTGAAATAACTGAACACATTTTATATGTAATTGTCCTGAAGAATGTAAATGGGAGTGACAGTGGGTCCAGGTCTTGGAGGCCTCTGAATGTCCTATTATAGTATTTGAATTTAATCACTGCCTTTGGAAGAGGATCAACAAATAGCTTATCTTGAGTTTCTAGCTATAATAGTAACTTAAATTGATGGGTAGATTTATTTAATATCTATACTAAAAGGAAATGTGTTGTTGAAAATCACTTCAAGAGATGATTACATAAGACTATGGACTCCTTTTTCAAATCTCTATAGCAGTTTAGACTAGTTGTACAGTGGCTTTGCTCTTAAAAGAGACTCTAGTAATTAAAAAAAATACTTATCTTCTTTGGGGAACTAAATTAATCTGTGTCTTCCTGTGTAAATGCTCATCAAAGAGATAGTTATATGAACCTTTAAAATCAATCAATTTTGTTCTCAAATATGGTTCATCTAAATAAATGATACCAGGAATAAGAGACAAAGTGTGATTCTTTGTTGATTATTCTATAACATAAAATGCCAATTATTATATATGTCTTTGGTAAACTTTACTAACATATTTGCAAAATAAATGACCTATATGCTAGGTATCTTCTCTGTGACAACATTTAGGATAAGAGGAGAATCATGTTTATAATATATTTGCAGAGAATCATGTTTATAATGTATTTACTGAGGCCAGGCACAGTGACTCATGCCTGTAATCCCAGCACTTTGGGAGGCTGAAGCAGGTGGATCACCTGAGGTTAGGAGTTTGAGACCAGCCTGGCCAACATTGTGAAAGCTTGTCCCTACTAAAAACACAAAAAGTAGTTGGGCATGGTGACGGGTGCCTGCAATCCCAGTTACTTGAGAGCCTGAGGTAAAAGCATTGCTTGAACCCAGGAGAGGGAGGTTGCAGTGAGCCGAGATCATGCCATTGCACTCCAGCCTGGGAGACAAGAATGAAACTCCATTTCTCAAAATTATATATATAAATTTTTATATTATATATATATTTTATATATATATATGTATTTATCGAGAACAAGTTGCAGAATTCTACTGATAACATGCTCTACTGAACTATATACAAATGTAAAAAGAATCTTAAAAGATCAGTGCTAGCATATTAACATTCTGTCTTGATTTGTTGAGATTTACAATTGTTTAAATTTTAAATGCTACTTTTCTAGTTTAAAGACATTCAGAGATTCCAAAAGGGTTCTTAGTGTACTTTCAATAAAGTGGTATTACAGCATTTTGAAGAAATTCATCAATGCGTATTTTATCCTACTATTCCTACCTATCCCCAAACTCTCCGGAAAAGACGTACATGCAGATATTAGCTATTTAGGACTTTATCCCCTTTACCTTTCTAATTTAAGTGAGGAGAGTTTTTCTGTCGTATTAAATTTATAGCAATAGGCCTCCATATCCATTGTCATGTAAATAAGGCACAGGCACACACTTAACTTCCTACTATTCCAATATGGATAAATGTAAAATAGGGAATATTGAGGGAAAACTTATTAGTAGGAAGGTATCAGGGCACGTACTATCTATGGGCTCTCATTAGACCAGATTGATTTAGACCAGCTATGACTGTACTGGATATTCCATAGAAAGAGTTTCTGGGGAAAAAACTTCCTAATGGAGGAAATGACAGGCAGAAAATGTCACAACAAAGGTGAAATAACTAGAACTTTCTTTCTTTTTTTTAAATTGTACTTTAGGTTCTGAGGTACATGTGCAGATCATGCAGGATTGTTGCATAGGTACCTATGTGGCAATGTGGTTTGCAGCCTCCATCCCCCCATCACCTATATCTGGCATTTCTCCCCATGTTATCCCTCTCCAGCCTCCTACTCCCTACTGTCCTTCCCTTAGCCCCCGCAAACAGACCCCAGTGTGTGATGCTACCCTCCCTGTATCCATGTGTTCTCATTGTTCCAACACCTGCCTATAAATGAGAACATGTAGTGTTTGATTTTCTGTTCTTCTGTCAGTTTGCTGAGAATGATGATTTCCAGATTCATCCATGTCCCTGCAAAGGACACAAACTCATCTTTTCTAATGGCTGCATAGTATTCCAAGGTGTATATGTGCCACATTTTCCTTGTTCAGTCTATCATCGATGGGTATTTGGGTTGGTTCCAGGTCTTTGCTATTGTAAACAGTGCTGCAGTGAACATACCTGTGCATGGGTCTTTAGAATAGAAAGATTTACAGTCCTTTGGGTATATACCCAGGAATGGGATTGCTGGTCAAATGGAATTTCTATTTCTAGGTCCTTGAGGAAGCACCACACTGTCTTCCACAATGGTTGAACTAACTTACACTGCCAACAAAAGTGTAAAGGTGTTCCTATTTCTCCAGGTCCTCCCCAGCATCTGTTGTCTCCAGATTTTTTAATGATTGCCATTCTAACCAGCATGAGGTGGTATCTCAATGTGGTTTTGATTTGCATTTTTCTGATGACCACTGATGATGAGCAATTTTTCATATATTTGTTGGCCTTATATATGTCTTCTTTTGAAAAGTATTGGTTCATATCCTTCGCCCACTTTTGAAATGGGTTTGTTTCTTTTTTTCTTGTAAATCTGTTTTAGTTCTTTGTAGATTGTGGATATTAGCCCTTTGTCAGATGGGTAGATTGCAAACATTTTCTCCCATTCTGTTGGTTGCTGGTTCACTCTAATGATGTTTCTTTTGCTGTACAGAAGCTCTGGAGTTTTATTAGGTCGCATTTGTCTGTTTTAGCTTTCATTGCCGATGATTTTGGTGTTTTAGTCATGAAGTCCTTGCCTATGCCTATGTCCTGAATAGGGTTTTTATGGTGTTAGGTCTTATGTTAATGTCTTTAAACCATCTGGAGTTAATTTTAGTGTAAGGTGTCAGGAAGGGGTCCAGCTTTTTCTTTCTGCACATAGTTAGCCAGTTTTCCCAACACCATTTATTAAACAGGGAATCCTTTCCCCATTGCTTGTTTTTGTCAGGTTTGTCAAAGATCAGATGGTTGTGGGTGTATGGCATTGCCTCCGAGGCCTCTGTTCTGTTCCATTGGTCTATATCTCTGTTTTGGTACCAGTAACATGCTGTTTTGATTCCTGTAGTCTTGTAGTATAGTTTGAAGTTAGGTAGCAGGATGCCTCCAGCTTTTTTTTTTCACTTAGGATTGTCTTGGCTATGTGGGCTCTCTTTTGGTTCCATATGAAGTTTAAAGTAGTTTTTTCCTGTTCTTTGAAGAAGAACATTGGTAGCTTGATGGGGATAGCATTGAATCTATAAATTACTTTGGGCAGTATGGCCATTTTCATGATATTGTTTCTTCCTAACCATGACTATGGAATGTTTTTCCATCTGTTTGTGTCCTCTTGTAGTTTTCCTTGAAGAGGTCCTTTACATCCTTTGTTAGTACTATTCCTAGGTATTTTATTCCCTTTGTACCACTTGTGAATGGGATTTTGCTCATGATTTGGCTCTCTGTTAGTCTGTTATTGGTGTATAGGAATGCTTGTGATTTCTGCACATTGATTTGGTATCCTTAGACTTTGCTGAAGTTGCTTATCAGTTTAAGGAGATTTTGGGCTGAGACGATGGGGTCTTCTAAGTATACAATCATGTTATCTGCAAATAGAGACAATTTGACTTCCTCCTTTCCTAATTGAATACTCTTTAAATTTTTCTCTTGCCTCATTTCTATGGCTAGAACTTCTAATACTATATTGAATAGGATTTGTGAGATAGGGCATACTTGTTTAGTGCCAGATTTCAAAGGAAATGCTTCCAGTTTTTGCCCATTCAGTATGATATTGGCTGTGGGTTTGTCATAAACAACTTTTATTATTTTGAGATACATTCCATCGATACTTATTGTGAGTTTTTAGCATAAAGGGCTGTTGAATTTTGCTGAAGGCTTCTCTGCATCTATTGAGATAATCATGTGGTTTTTGCCTTTAATTCTGTTTATGTGGTGAATTATGTTTGTAGATTTGCATATGTTGAACCAGCCTTGTATCCCCGGGATGAAGCCTACTTGCTCATGACGGATAAGCTTTTTGATGTGCTGTTGCAATCGGTTTGCCAGTATTTCATTGAAGATTTTGGCATCCATGTTCATCATGGATATTGGCCTGAAGGTTTCTTTTTTTGTTGTTGAGTCTCTGCCTGGTTTTGGTATCAGGATGACATTGGTCTCATAAAATGATTTGGGAAGGATTCCCTCTTTTTTAATTGTTTGGAATAGTTTCAGAAGGAATGTTACCAGCTCCTCTTTGTAAATCTGGTAGACTTCACCTGTGAACCTGTCTGGACTTGGAGTTTTTTTGGTTGGTGGGCTATTAATTGATGCCTCAACTTCAGCCCTTGTTATTGGTCTATTCAAGGTTTCAACTTCTTCCTAGTTTAGTCTTGGGAGGGTGCAAGTGTCCAGGAATTTATCCATTTCTTCCTGGTTTACTGATTTATGTGCATGGAGTTGTTTGTAGTAATCTCTGATGGTAGTTTGTATTTCTGTGGAATTGGTGGTGATATCCCCTTTATCATTTTTAATTGCATTAATTTTATTTTCTCTCTTTTCTTTTTTATGAATCTGGCTACTGTTCTATTTTGTTGATCTTCTCAAAAAACCAGCTCCTGGATTTATTGATTTTTTGAAGGGTTTTTTGTGTATCTCATTTAGTTCTGCTCTTATCTTAGTTATTTCTTGTCCTCTGCTGGCTTTTGAGCTTTTTTATCTTGCTCTTTCAATTTTGACAATATGGTGTCAATTTTAGATTTTTCCTTGCTTGTCATGTGGGCATTTATTGCTATAAATTTCCCTCTAGACACTGCTTTAAATATGTCCCAGATATTCTGGTACATTTTGTCTTTGTTCTTGTCGGTTTCTAAGAACATCTTTATTTCTGCCTTCATTTCATTGTTTATCCAGTCGCCATTCAGGAGCCAGTTGTTCAGTTTCCATGAAGTTGTGCAGTTCTGAGTTAGTGTCTTAATCCTGAGTTCTAATTTGGTTACACTGTGGTCTGAGAGTCTGTTATGATTTCCATTCTTTTTATTTGCTGAGGAGTGGTCAATTTTCGAGTAGGTGCGATGTGGTGCTGAGAAGAATGCATATTCTGTGGATTTGGGGTGGAGAGTTATGTAGATGTCTATTAGGTTCACTTGGTCCAGATCTCAGTTGAAGTCCTGGATATCCTTGTTAATTTTCTGTCTCATTGATCTGTCTAATATTGACAGTGGAGTGTTAAAGTCTCCCACTATTATTGTGTGGGAGTCTAAGTCTCTTTGTAGGTTGTTAAGAACTTGCTTTATGTATCTGGATGCTCCATGTATTGGGTGCAAATATATTTAGGATCTTTAGCTCCTCTTGTTGCACTGATCTTTTTACCATTGTGTAATGCCCTTCTTTGTCTCTTTTGATCTTTGTTGGTTTAAAGTCCATTTTATCAGAGACTGGGATTGCAACTCCTGCTTTATTTTGCTCTTCATTTGCTTAGTAAATCTTTTTCCATCCCTTTATTTTAAGCCTATGTGTGTCCTTGTACATAAGATGGGTTACCTGAATACAGCACACTGATGGGTCTTGACTTTTTATTGAATTTGCCAGTCTGTGTCTTTTGAATGGGACATTTAGCTCATTTACATTTAAGGTTAATATTGTTATGTGTGAATTTGATCCTGCCATTTTGATGCTAGCTGGATGTTTTGCCTGTTAGTTGCCCCCCCTTTTTTTATTGTGTTGATGGTCTTTACCATTTGGTACGTTTTTGGAATGGCTGGTACTGGTTGTTCCTGTCTATGTTGAGTGCTTCTTTTAGGATCTCTTGTAAGGCAGGTCTGGTGATAATGACATCTCTGAGAAATTGCTCGTCTGTAAAGAATTTTATTTCTCTTTCGCTTATGAAGCTTAGTTTGGCTGGATATGAAATTCTGGATTGAAAGTTCTTTTCCTTAAGGATGTTGAATATTGGCCCCCATTCTCCTCTGGGTTTTAGTGTTTCTGCTGAGAGATCCATTGTGAGTCTGATGGGCTTCCCTTTGTTGGTGACCCGACCTTTCTCTCTGGTTGCCCTTAGCATTTTTCTTTCATTTCAACCCTTGTGCATCTGACGTTTATGTGCCTTGAGGTTACTCTTCTTGAGGAATATCTTTGTGGTGTTCTCTGTATTTCCTGGACTTGAATATTGGCCTGCCTTGCTAGATTGGGTTGTTCTCCAGGATAATATCCTGAAGAGTGTTTTCCAGCTTGGATTCATTCTCTCTGTCACATTCAGGTACACCTATCAAACGTAGATTAAGTCTTCTCACATAATCCCATACTTCTTGGAGGCTTTTTCATTTCTTTTCACTGTTTTTTCTCTCATCTTGCCTTCTTATTTTATTTCATTGGGTTGATCTTCAATCTCTGATATCCTTTCTTCTGCTTGGTTGATTCAGCTATTGAAACTTGCACATCCTTTGCGAAGTTCTCGTGCTGTGTTTTTCAGCTCCATCAAGTCATTTATATTCTTCTCTAAGCTGTTTATTCTAGTTATCATTTTGTCTAACCTTTTCAAGATTCTTAGTTTCTTTGCATTGGGTTGGCATATGTTCTTTTAGCTCAGAGAAGTTTGTTATTACTGACCTTCTGAAGCCTGTTTCTGTCAATTCATCAGGCTTATTCTCCATCCAGCTTTGTTCCCTTGCTGGTGAGGAGGTGTGATCCCTTGTAGGAGGAGAGTCATTCTGGTTTTTGGTGTTTTTATCCTTTTTGTGCTGGTTTCTTCCCATCTGCATGGATTTATCTATCAGTGGTCTTTGTATTTTGTGACTTTTGGATGGGGTCTGAGTGGACTTCCTTTTTGTTGATGTTGAAGCGATTTCTTTCTGTTTTTTTTTTTTTAGTTTTCCTTCTAACAGTCAGGCCTGTCTGCTGTAGGACTGCTGGAGGTACACTCCAGATCCTGCTTGCCTGTTGATCACCCACGAGGGCTCCAAAACAGTAGGGTTGCTGCTAGTTTCTTCTTCTGTTTTCTTTGTCCCAGAAGGGTACCCACCAGACGTCATCCTGAGCTCTCCTTTATGAGGTATCTCTTTGGATATACAGGGCTTGGGGATCTGCTTGAGGAGACAGTTCGTTTCTTATAGGAGCTCAAGGGCTGTGCTGGGAGCTTCGTTGTTATGTGCCAAACTGCCGGACAGGTACATTTCAGTCTGCTGCCGCAGAACTCATAACCGCCTCTTTTCTCAGGTGCTCTGTCCTAGGAAGGTGGGGCTTTATTTATAAGTTCCTGATGTGCTGCTGCCTTTTTTCAGAGATGCCCGGCCTAACAAGGAAGTAGTCTAGTCATAGTCTGCCAGCAGAGGCTTTGGTGAGCTGCCATGGCTACCCTGCTTCTGTGTAAACGTCCCTTGTGATTTTTTTTTCAAAGGTACAGTTATGAGTGTCTTGGTAGACGTGGACACCCTTCCCCCCACCAAGCTGGACCATCCCAGGTCTAGCTGCGCTTGCTGTGAAACTGTCAATCCAGAGTGTTTCAAATTGCTGGTTTTGTGGGGGTTCAACATGCAGAGCCAGATCACCTGGCTCCCTGTTTCAGCCCCCTCCCTTTCAGCTCAATGAGTGGCTCTGTCTCCCAGGTGTTCCAGGCTCCAGTTGAAACCGCCGCCCAGATTTGTGTGAGTTTTTGTGCAGAAACTCTTAGTGCCGGCTGAAACAGCCGTGCTAGAAACTCATGGCACTTTTCGGCCTGGGAATCTCCTGGTCTGTGGGCAGTGAAAACTCATTTGGAAATGCGGTGTTCACTCATCCTCTGCATTGTTCTTGCTGGGAACTGCACTCCAGAACTGTTCCTATTCAGCCATCTTCTATCCTCCCAACTAGAACTTTCTTGTCAGAGTTGTTATCAAAGTCTTGTTTAAAAAAAAGCTGAATCTCCAGATCTCACCCTCTAATATCAGACAGCTCTTCAATGAGTGGCTATAGATCTGCTAACAGGCTTCTTTTGGTTATCAAAAGTGAAGAATAGGGGCCTCCATTAGATTTGCATCTTGGCATTCTTATAACTTAGTCTTATCAAATTCCATGTCAACATAGCTAAGCAGCTAAATAATTACTGCAGTTAACTGTTGTAACATCTAATAATTTAAAGTAAGAAAAATGTAGGTTAACAAGGATTTAGTGGTAAGCCAGTAACTGGTATGAGGGTAGGAGTAGCTAGTGTATAAATAGTACAGCATTATACGTTACTTGTGACTTCAATGAACTTATAGTTTCACTATGTTTTGAGAGATGAAATACACAGATGTGAAAAAATTTCAATCCTTTTGATGCACCAAACATCCAAAATGAGTTCTAGAATAATCCTTGGGATGCAATTTGTTTCTTTAGAAATTTTATATTGCAGTTATGTGACAAAATAAACACTATCTAGTCAAATTAAATTATATAAAATAACTTTTCATGATCTCACAAAGATAATATTAAATTTGTTGAATCCATTTAAAATTTGTTTTGTAATATTTTGTCTTTTACTGTGTCCAGCATGGAATCTAATACTAGGATGATAAATTAACGTCTGGTAGTGTGAAAGATAAATTTTTCTGTCTCAACATATAATCAGAGTTTTATCTGTTGTATTCAGCCATTAGCTACTGGCAGTTACTATTTCCATTTTTATTTTTCAGAATGCAACATTTACTCATCTTGTAAACAGCTGCTGATATATAGAATAATAAAGATTTTTATTAGTAAAATGCAATATTAATATTTGATGTACTCTAATATCATGTAGATATTGCCCTTCTTAATTTTGAGTTCCAATCGCTGACATTGTAAACATAGAACACAAAGGCTATTTGGAGTAATCCTCAAACAAATCATAATAATTACCAAGTGGCATTTTAAGGAATTTTAGAATTGTCATAGAATAATCATTAACATCTTGAACCTATGAAAATGCTGAATTTGCTTCAGTTTGTTTCTGTCTGTAACTGAGCCCAATGTGCTTTTCAGATTATTAAATTAACATTTATTTATAAATTGACTCATTACTTTTTAACCTATTTACTGTTAAAATTTACTGAGAAAATGTGGATTAAAGAGTGCCAAACATATCAGTAGACACTCAGTAATTACTGCATTAGTGAATGAAGGATAATAGAGTGAATGCACAGCAATTTTATCTTGTTTCCTTAGAGTCAGCTACGTTTTAATTCTAGAGAAGCAACTTCAAGAAATAATTGAAATTATTTTATTTAATTTCTGATTCCACAAGTGACTAACATCCAATATAAGATAATTTTCCAAGCTGACATAGTTGCTGATGTCTGTAATCCCAACATGTTGGAAGGCCAAGTCAAGAGGATTACTTGAGCTCAGAGTTCAAGACCAACCTGGGAAACAATAAGACCTTGTCTCTATGAAAAAAAAATTAAAGATAGTTTTCTGTAATTGATTCAGAATATTTTGCTTTTGGATGCTGTCATAAAATAATTATTATATGTTATTATAGAAACTTTCTAAGTACAAATAAAACACTTCCTTTGAAACAACCTTGCTGAAAGTACTTACATGTTCAACATGAAATAATGTTCTCAGGTTAAGAATTAAGTGGTCTCTATCATGCTGTAAATGTTTTTGAGTCTGGAGAAATGTTATCTGGTAGTTGTTCAAATGGGTTTGAATGAGCTGTTTCACAGGGATTATGTATCATATGGTACTAAATACTCTCATAAAGAATCCACATGTAAAAAGCACAATTAAAAACCAAATTAAGATCACATATTAGATATGGAAAGTTAATTAGTAGAATAGAGAATAAAGAAGAACATAATGTTTATATGAACATAACTGAACTGCTGTGATTGATAAATAAGAATATTATCTGATGTATAGAAAACTAGTATGATATTAATGTTAGCAGAGTGAGCAAGTAGTCTATGAAGTCGTGGATGAGGAAGACTTTGAATTAACTAGATTTGCTCCCATTAACTAGACTTGATATCTGATATGGTGTCCCCACCCAAATCTTATATTGAATTCCCATGCATTATGGGAGGAATCTGGTAGAAGGTAATTGAATCATGGGTGGGGCAGGAGGGGATGTCTTTCCTATGCAGTTCTCTTGATAGTCAATAAGTCTCAGGACATCTGATCATTTTATAGAGAAGAGTTCCCCTGCACGAGGTTGGGCTTTTTTTGCCTGCTGCCATCCAAGTAAGACATGACTTCCTCTTCTCTGCCTTCCACCATAATTGTGAGGCCTCCCAAGCCATGTGGAACTGTAAGTCCATTAAATCTCTTTCTTTTGTAAATTGCTGAGTCTCCGGTATGATTTTAGCAGCAGCAGGAGAACAGACTAATGCAGTAAACTGGTACTGGGAGTGGGGTGTAATGAAAAGATACCCAAATATTTGAAAGCGACTTTGGAACTGGGTAACCGGCAGAGTTTGGAACGGTTTGCAGGGTTCAGAAGAAATAGAAAAATATAGGAAAGTTTGGAACTTTGTAGAGACTTGTTAAATGGCTTTGCGAAAAATGCTGATAGTGATATGGACAATGAAATACAGCCTGAAGTGGTCTCAGATGGAGATAAGAAACTTATTGGAAACTGTAGCAAATGTAACTCTTGTTGTTTTAGCAAAGAGACTAATGGCATTTTGCCCCTTCCCTAGATATCTGTGTAACTTTGAACTTGAGAGAGATCATTTAGGGTATCTGATGGAAGAAAGTTCTAAGCAGCAAAGCATTCAAGATGTGACTTGGGTGCTGCTAAAGGCAGTCAGTTTTAAAAGGGAAACAGAGCATAAAAGTTTGGAAACTTTGCAGCCTGCCATTGCAATAGAAAACAAAATACAATTTTCTGAGGAGAAATTCAAGCTGGCTGCAGAAATTTGAGGAAGTAACGAGAAGCTGAATCACCAAGACAATGGGGGAAAATGTCTACAGGGCATGTCAGAAATCTTTGTGGTAACCCCTTCCATGACAGGCCCAGAGGTTTAGGAGGAAAAAAATGGTTTTGTGGGCCTGGCCCAGGGTCCTTCTGCTGTGTGCAGTCTAGGGACTTAGTGCCCTGCATCCCAGCATCTCCAGCCACAACTAAAAGGGGCCAAGGTACAACTTGAGCTGTTGCTTAAGAGGCTATAGGCCCCACACCTTAGCATCTTTCATGTAGTGTTGATCCTGCAGGTGCGGAGAAGTCAAGAAATGAGATTTGAAATTAAAATCTCTGCGTAGCTTTCAGAAGATGTATGGAAACGAATGGATGCCTGGGAAAAGTTTGCTGCATGGGCAGGGCTATCATGGAGAACCTCTGGTAGGGCAGTGCAGAAGAGAAATATGAGGGGGAGCCCCCAAACAGAGTCCCCACTGGAACACAGCCTGATGGAGCTGTGAGAAGAAGGCCACCTACCTCCAGACCCCAGAATGGTAGATCCACTTATAGCTTGCACGATGTGCCTGGAGAAACTGCAGACACTGAATTCTAGCCCATGAAAGCAGCTGGGAGGGAGGCTGTACCCTGAAAAGCCACAAGGGCAGAGCTGCCCAAGACCATGGGAACTAACCTCTTGCATCAGCATGACCTGCATGTGAAACATGACATTAACTGAGATCATTTTGGATCTTTAAGATTTGATTGCCCTGCTGGATTATGGACTTTCATGGGGCCTGTAGCCCATTTGTTTTGCCAATTTATCCTATTTTGAATAGCTGTATTTACTCAATGCCTGTACCCCATTGTATCTTGGAAGTAACTAACTTACTTCTGATTTTACAGGCTCATAGGCAGAAGGGACTTGCCTTGTGTTGGATGAGACTTTGGATTGTGGACTTTTGAGTTAATGCTGAAATGAGTTGAAAATTTGGAAGACTGTTGAGAAGGCACGATTGGTTTTGAAATGTGAGAACATGAGATTTGGGAAAGGCCAGAGGCAGAATAATATAGCTTGGCTCTGTCCCCACCCAAATCTCGTATTGAATTCTCATGTGTTGTTGGAGGGACCCAGTGGGAGATAGTTGAGTCATGGGTTGGCACGGGGGAGTCTTTCTCATTCTGTTCACCTGATAGTGAATAAGTCTTATGATATATGACCGTTTAATAAAGAGGAGTTTCCCTGCACAAGCTTTTTCTCTCTTTGGCTGCTGCCATCCATGTAAGACATGACTTGCTCCTCCCTGCCTCCTGCCATGATTGTGAGGCCTCCCCAGCCATGTGGAACTCTAAGTCCATTAAACCTCTTTTTTTGTAAATTACCCAGTCTCAAGTATGTCTTTATCAGTAGTCTGAGAACACTCTAATACAATTTCTTGATTACAGTTTACCCTTTACAAAGCTAATTTACCTCTGTTTTCTTACCTGTAAAATAGGAAATTATAACAGAAATCATAAACATTAAATTTGGTGAGATATTCAAGAAGACAGATGGACACATAGGAAAGCCTTGGTAAAGAGCAAGTGTTATAAGTTTTATTTTACTAGGTGGCACACCCCTTTGTCGAAGTTGTTTTGCTGCAAACCCCAAACCTAGTGCCTGAGTTCCAATAAAACAGAAAACCAGGCTTCTTCATGTGCACTCAGAACAGGATATATCTTATGATCAAGGAGCTCAACACTTTTCTTAGGATCTCAGCAGGTAAACTTTTGTCATTCTCAATGAGAAGTCAAGCAACATTATATATATATATATATATATATATATATATATATATATATATATATAAAACACAGCCTATATTCAAACAAAACTGTTTCTTAAAATTTCTGGCAACAATTTGAATATTTAAGAAAACAAAAAATAAACAGATGGAAATTTTAGCAGCCATTTTCTGAACCACATTTTAGTGACTTTATAATAATCATAGAGCTACATTATATTATTTGACTTCATGACACTAGGTTAGTTTATTCATGTTATTTTTATATTTTCTCCTTACTGACATTTAACACTTATTGCATATTAATAATCTTTTAAGTACTAAAACATTATTTTATTTAATAATCAGAGAGCCAAACATGCTATTTTGTTATTACAAACTACAGAATAGGAAACAGAGACCCCGAGGAGTTTGAATAAATTCTCCAGAGTCACAAGGTGGTAATTTTGACCTTATTTTTATGCCCTTGTTGTCCTTTTCTTGGGGGAAAAATGTGACATTGAAAAAGTTGAAATTATGTAATTATTGTTTTTCCTTTGAATTGACTGATATGACATAATTTACATACTGACTTTTGTCTAAAGAAAGAAGAAATTATTGTAGCTTTTAAACTATGGGTTGCCTTTTGTAGTTGTACCATGGTTTTGATAGCTCAATTTCACTTACAGATATCTTTAACACTACTATATATAGACTAAAAATTTTGTCTATTATCTGCTGAATGTGACATTTCCCACAGGTGCTAAAAACTCTCAAGGCATGGAAAGAGATGCATTTGGAGACAAAGCCCATCTGGTTGTTTGCTAGTCACAAGGTAAGCAGGTGCATGCATGTGCACACACACACACACACACACACACACACACACACAAGAATTATGTATTTCAAAATAAATCTGAATTACATAAATTAAAAAATAAATATTTTAAAATATGATTTTTAAATGTAGCATGGCTGTGTATTAATCAGCAGCACCATGGACTAATGCCCATGAAAATGAATCTGCAGAAGAGGAATCCACAAATCTACACTTTAAACAAATAAATAAACTTATAAAATTGTGTGTAGGGTCATGTTTCAGGGAGGGGGATATGGGATATAGGGCTGATATAAAGAACAGGAGATATGAAAATTGTTGACTAGCATTTATTAAAGTCTAGAATATGCTCACTGTTTCACATAGCCTGTCTAATTTAGTCTTCTAGCAACCCTATTACATAATCCATTTAACAGATAAAGAATGTGATGCTAATAGATGTTAAATAAATAACTTATAGTTAAATGAAATGTGAGGAGAGAAGTTTATCTTGATAGAATGAGAGATCAATAATAAGATGACAGAGAGGGATTGCTGATTGATGGTTTGATTTCTTTTCCTTTTCTCTAATATTTTTAAGTTTAGCAGTTGCTTGTTAGATTTCTTGATGTTCAAGTAAATTGAGTAAAAATTATTGTAAGTATTTCAGAATAATCAACTACTTTATTTCAATGTCAAGCATCTGATTTCAGACCCTGCAAATTAAAATAGAAATTTTAATAAAATAGTATTTACAAATATGTTGATAACTTAGGGCTTTAACTGTCACAAATGTAAATCCATAAAGTAAAACTCATTATATAAACATAATTTGCAAATTCAGCAAAATGTGAAATAATGAGTTTTGAAAACTAAAGTAAGTAGTGATAGAAAAACATTCATAATATTATTGAATTAAA
Organism: Cacajao melanocephalus; assembly: GCA_963573385.1. Taxonomy (NCBI): domain Eukaryota; kingdom Metazoa; phylum Chordata; class Mammalia; order Primates; family Pitheciidae; genus Cacajao; species Cacajao melanocephalus. Next base: position 15,478 of record CAUYLG010031168.1, on the reverse strand, counting down.
GAAAAACTTCATGAAGAATAAAAAGCTTATGAATTATTTATTCATTAAAAGAAGCACTTAATGCAGAAAAGAGTTCTTCCAGGTATGTGTACCTGTGTGAAGGAAGGCACATGTTTTAGCAGAAGGGCAGTAAGTAGGTACTAAAATATTAGATGATAATCATTAAAAGATGGTTAATGATGCTACTGTTCTGAAATTTAATAAGTGAATTAATAACAAGCTGATATTTTTGCCTATTTGACTGTCTGGAAAATACAGTTTTTAAACAGATTTTCAGTTTTATATATAATTTATTGGACTTAGTCCGAGAATGCTATATGATCAGATACATTGCTCTTTATTTTTTAAATTTTTTATCAGATAAATATATATCTATTTGTAAAATACAAGGCATATCAGCTAAAAACAAAGTCTTACATTGAAATGTGTGCTGGGTAGTGCTTTGCTTTTATTTGTGTGCTACACATGATTTTTTGGCACTGCAGACTAATAATACGCATATAATCCCAGAGCCGCTGTGGGATAAATTGGCATGTAGCGTAGGCTGGTGATAATCACGCCTGACATGTGCTTCCAGGTATTTGGCATCTGAATGTACTGTGTGCATTTGTCAGCTAGACAAACATATTCAAGATTTGGGATGGAGGAAACTAAGAAGAGTAAAAAATTTTAAACTTAAAGAAATTACCTGATATCTGCATCTTTAACAGAACAAAATTTCTCTTTAAATCAACCAGTAGACATTGGAATTTTGGTTTCACTTTCCCCTGCTCCTTTTTTGGGCTTTATCCAATTTCATTTTTAAGGAAACTACAGCATAGGTGCTCTTTATTTGCTGCCCAGAGCTATACATTGAGAGTTAGTAGCAACTCTTGTTATAATAAAGGAGTTATACTATAACTTATAACTCATGTTATAAGTTATTTGATTCTAGCCATCATTGAGCTATTCTTTTTTAAATCTGAAGATAGTCTACTATAAATAAGTAAATGAATGAGTGAATGAGATAACAGATAAAGCTGAGATGATTATAAGCCTTGCTTTATAGTATATTAGGGCTAATTGTTTTAACCAGTGCTGTTTCTGATACAGCACGGTGGTAAACTTTATTACATTTCTTATAGATGGATTTCTGTTTTATTCCTGTTTTCCAGGATAAAATCATGTCTTTTAATAATAGTTCCTGCCATTAACTTGTAGGCATGCTATAAGTTTTCTTCTCTATAAACAAAAGTACACTTTTGACTGCATGAAGTATTAATTGCCTTTTCTATTTATTCTAGTCATATTATGAATGTGTGCTTGAATTTTTACTTCCAGGACATGTCACAAAATTTTTCCATGGGCAATAAAACTACTTCTTGTAAAACAATATTCTTTTATGGTATTGCACAAAGTGCATGAAAAATTCATGAGTTAATCATTGAAGATATGTGTCTATAAGTTAAAAAAATAGTTCAAGTACTCTTGAAGATCACTGGTCATTCTGCCAAGAAAAGGCCATTTTTATGAGCATTATAGGCTACATGATAGGAACCATTTCTATTAGTCTCAGCTAAAGGCTTTATCAGGTGCTGTTTTTCTAGATTGCTGAATGTAATGCAAGAGTAGTATTTTTATTGCCTCAAGACATCATAAGTATAGTCAGTTGATAATTTATCACTATTATCTTAGGTTAATAATGGGGATAATATCTCCTGCAAAGTTACGTTTGAAAGCTGAAGAATTTCTGTGGAAAGCATTTTCCTCATTTAGAAGCAGCACAAATATTATTGAGTATACATCATTTATACATTTTAAAAGGAATTAGTACCATATAGACGTGGAACTCTATAAGATCACTTAGTAGATTAGAGACTTTCATATAATTTTAGGAAGTTTTTTTGGAAATTTAAAATAATTTACTCTCTTCTTAAAAAGGAATTGTAATTTCTTTTAAAACAACCAGAAAATTAATATGTTAAAATGAAAAAAATGAAATGACCCATACATCTACATTCTGAGATATCCAATGTAACTTTGTGTTTACACTTAGCAGAATGTTATGACCTGAAGATTATTCATATATTTTTCACTATCACAAATAATATTACATTAAAAATCCTCATGGCAAAACATTTGTGTACATACTTATTTTCTTAGGATTATTACTAAAAGTGGAGTTGCTGAATATTAATTGCTATGTGTTAAGTACTCTTCTTTATGTACTCTTCTAAGAGTTTAACATCTATTATCTCTGAGTAGAGTGTACTGTTATCTTTATATTAAATATGAGGCATCTAAGGCAGATTGAGTTTACGTAACTTAACCAAGATTGCATAGCTGTTATATTAAGTGATCTCAGTTTATGTTATACAGTATACAACAGAGAATGTGTACTCCTTGCTAACTTGATTAATATTGTTAAATTATTTCCAAGTCACACAAGGACAGTGTATCTTAATTAGCAATGGATGAATAGTACTTTTCTATGAAGTTTGCATTGATCCTTTAAGAATTCACAAAACACAGTATGCTATTTTGACAATATGGTTCTGCTAACTGACAAGGAGTAAGCTTGACTAATTGATACCCTACCATATTTAAGTTTGCAAGATTTAATAGTACATTCAGAAATTGAAATCAAATTTTGGATGAACAAATTCTTGGTGTTACTGTAAAATTCATTTTAGGTTGCAAGGACTATTGCATTGGATAGGATGATACTACCATAACAGGAACTTTTTCTTCTAACCTACTCATGTAACTTCACATGGACTCAGCCTAAGGATGTGTATACCTGTGCTATGTTATCTGCTTCCACCTGTCTAATTTCTTCAATTACTTAACTAAAGTGAAAGGAATGCCCGGAGAGGTGTATTATAATGAGCTTGCTTCATTAACCTTCAGTTTCTGGCATAATTCATTTTTGGAAAGAAGATGGAAGGAAACATATCAGTCTAACTTCATATGATTTGTAATCAATACTACAGATTCCTGTGTAGCATTAATACCAAGAAGCCAAGGCAAAACATGATTGACATTAGTTTATATACTTCAGTCATCTGCTTGAAGAAAAATTTAAAAGCACAGGCTTATCCAAGAGCCTGTTGTGACTTGAAATCATTCCAGAATCTATCATTTAATATATCCAGCAATTTAGTATTCTGGTATTTGACACCAATAACATTTTTTAAATACCATATACCAAAGACTTACTCTAGTAATTTGAGAAGTTGAACAAAGAAAAACACCAAATATGTTTATAGCCATAAATAAAAGAAAACTAAAACTTCTAGTTATTGGGGAAAATAATGACATAGGATTAGGTTTTCAGAAAAAAAATAACTCTCTATGAAACAAAATAATACCTCCAAATAAATCTATATGCATTAAAAACACAGTATCTGGATTGTTTCAGAAGTAGGTCTCTACCGCTTTCTTAGAATATAATTTAATTTTATTTTGAGGATTATTTTGTGTGTAGGATAACCCAGATTCATGTACTATTTCAGGACTGTGACATTATAAAATGATAGTTTCAACTTTCAAAGGTATAAACTCATTGCTCCAAAAGAATTTTGTAGATTTCCAAAAAAAAAAAAAAGCTAACTTTCAATTACTGTCATACTTATTACTTTTTTTGAGCCACCTTTTCATCTCCTAAATGACAATGAGAAAAATAGAAGACAATTATTTTGTATTCTTGTTTCCTGTAGAACCATTAAACAGCACTACAATATATTTTATGAAAGTTCTTTAGAAAAGTAAAAATTAGTAACAGGAATATAGCAATTGTATTATTTCGTATTTGCAGTGTACTGAATATTCAAATTACCACAACAATTGAAACATATAAAAATATGGATTCAATTAATGCAAAATACACTGTGATTTTTTTTTTAATGTATAAATTATGAAAAACAAACTCTTATTTTCGCTGGTCAGTTTACATGTTAAACCACAACTTCTTTGGTAAGCACACTTGTGTGTCAGTTCTGCAAGTTCCCACTTTAAACTGAATGGATGCTATGTTCAATCTTTTTGTCTCTATGTGGGAACAAGCCAGACCAGAATGTTGGCTCTGAATTTGACCTGCAGAGCAGGCACTGTTGCTGCCCTGCCCAGATTCCCCTGAGAATGGATCCACCCATCCCTCAGCTGCTAAGTGCTGGCTGCTGGCAGCCCACAGCTGTCCCTTCCCCTGAGTATCACCCTTGGCTGATGGGAACTGTTGTCCAGCACAGAAATGTTGGGGAAACCATGCTTCCCTTCCACCTTGCAGGCAGCCTTAACGACTTACTGCCAAGTGTGAGAAGACTGGTCCCTTGCTTCAAGATGGGACAATTGGATTCTCTGGAATAGGAGGCTGACGCCGCACTTTATCTGCACCTACACCTGTGCTTAGCTTTTCCCTGACCTATTTTGCTTCCCTTACTTGTTGCAGGTGTCATCCCAAAATTGTAATGCATTTCTCAGACTCTACTTACAGTGAACCTGATCTAAGACAATCTGGTATTTTTACTGGAAAAATATCAGTGTCATCATAGAAATTAACTTTTTGTAATATAAAGGTGAGGAGGTACCAGATGATTATGATTTTGTCCATTCATTTACAATGAGAATTTTTTAAATGAGTGCAGTATATTGGTTTATTACTTAGGGTTAGTCTGCATTTTAAATCGTTGTTGTGGCTAATAAAAAATGAAATTGCTTTCCTGGTATAATTTCATAAAAACAAGCATTTTTGCCTTTAAAAACAAAGTTTATTTTTTCCCTACTTTAAAGGTAAGAGAATTTAAAAGTACTGAATACAATTTCTAATTTTCTGGAGAATGTGCATAGTTTAGTAGTTAGAATTAACAATGAATATGAAGAAAATCCAAATTATTTTGTAGGCATGCTGGGTTGTCTTAGTGTTTTTCTCTGTTTAAATGATATTGACGGGGGTCCTTATTGAAGAGGAAATAAGTATGTGCTTGGAGCCTCGCAGACAACCATTCATCATTGTCTCATGCAAAAGACAGAACCCCTGTGCCAACACACAAAATCCAATGGCAGCTATAGTAGCAGAAAATCAATAGACTGTATTAGAAAACTCAGAGGCTAATCAGAGCCCAATCTGCAGGCATGATGTACTCTAAAAGAAGCATTGCTTTAGGACATAACTCAACTCTCTGAACACCACAGACTGCAGCTTAATTCAGGCATTTAGGGAGAAAATGAGGGTCTTTAAAAATACACATTTTGTTCTTATTGCCTCCCAGAGAAGCTTCAGTGTAGTACTGTAATGAATGATGATAACATACTTTCTTAAAAACTGATGTTAGCTCAGTCGTTACACTCAAATAGAATGAGTGTCCCTGCTGTGTGAAGCAATGAGATGTCATTAGTAAGCAGCATCTTTGCTAAATCCAAGATGCATATTGTTACTTGTTAAACACACTATTAATATCTGTAAAGGTAAATGACAATTGGTTCATTCCTTTCATTTGCTGTTGGTTCTGTGAACTATTTTAACTGATCTTGAACTCTAAGTGAAGATATACACCCAAATTTAAGTTTGTTGTATGACAAATTTAAAATAAGTTGCACTTTATAATGAAAATGTATTTAGCTTAAATTATTCAAAAATACTAGGCTCTGAATAATATCTGAATATGTTATACTAGTATAATGTTTTCACTCTTGGGAACTCAAAAAACTTTAGAATATATTATACTATAGTTTTTCTAAATTTTCTCTAAAATAATTAACACATATTCTTGATTTAAGTATTTTTTTTTGCCTTTCTGGAAATATAGCATTTATGCATGATTATATCATCAATATAGGTTCCTAACATCATATACATCTTTTCTTCTATTTGTATTATTAATATTTTTAGGTCATCAACAAGTCTTCCATAGTAGGTTAGTTTTTTTGATAAATGTGTAATATGTAAACATGATTCCAAATTGCATGTAACAAACTCATGCTTCAATATTAAAGGGACATTTGTATTTTTAATAAACCTCTGATTTTTCCTTAGGTTAATAACTTGAATTTAGATATTACATAAATATATGCATTTATTGTAGTATATGAAATGCCAAGGTCAATTTGATTGTAATAATCCTAGAAAAATGAGAAATGACGCCCTGCTTGGAAACAAAAGCTAATTAAGATTTTTTTAATGCCCCAGAGAGAAAAGTGTACAGAGAGTAGTCACAGTTGGTTTAAGATTGGCAACTCTGTCGGATGTGACAGCACATTCAGCTCATCCCACGCAGACACAATCCGGCATCTGGGATGATAATTATTAGACTTCAGAACACTTATTGGAAATTTTCCATGTATTAGAGTGATTGCAAAGAAGCCCTTCTGGAACTATCATCATTTTATATATTACTAAATGTGCTATCAATATTTATTTTTCACCTTTCTTATGAATTATAGCTATTCTGACATGCTAGAAAGGAGTACTGTATATTTGATGAAGTAATATTTTTTAAAATGTGCAAATATTTTTGTTTTCCTTTTAAAATCAAATCCTATAATTTACAATGCAAAATTTAAAATTCCGAATGCATTGCCTTGGTGAGATAATGCTGTGAATAAACTCTCATAAATAAAATAAGCTAAAGGACTTAGTTTTAGCATAAACTTTAAAAGTACTTTACCTTTTTTAACCACTTAGCAAATATGATATATCTCCTTTATAAAGGTTTTTAAAATAAAATTTTAGATATATTTACATATATACTAACCCAATACAATATTCCTAACAAAAACTATATTTGATAAGTAATTTTTAAGCTAAATTTAAAAAGACAAACGTGAAGCTTCAGTGAATAGTTTTCTGAATGGATTCCATTAAACACTGAAATGGTTTTTATTTTCTTTGCTATCTGAGAGCTAGTATCATTTATATAGACAGGCAGTGGAACAGGTCCTGCCACTGTATTATTTTGGGTAAGTCCCTTCAAGGTGTTCATCTGCTAAATGGCACCATTAGTACTGCATTCTTCAGAGGAATGCTATAAAAAATAAATGGCACAACGTATATAAAGCATTTTGGACAGTATCTGGTACTACTTAAATTGTTAGCACTGTTGTTACTATCAGCATTATATTATTAAGATTGCTGTTACCATAATGAGAAAATGTGACATCATGGAAGTTTGTGGGACTCTGAAACAAACATATCTGGTTATGAATATTGATTTAATCCCCTAGAAGTTATTTGAACCTGGAGAAGTATTTCGGTCTTTTAGAGCCCCATTTTTCTACTCTGCGGAAGGTGGGGGGACTCCTACCCAACAAGGCAGGTTGTTGTTAAAATCATGGTGTTTAAAAATACTGTCCTGGTCGGGCACGGTGGCTCACACCTGTAATCCTAGCATTTTGGGAGGCTGAGGCAGGTGGATCACCTGAGGTCAGGAGTCCAAGACCAGCCTGGCTAACATGGTGAAGCCCCGTCTATACTAAAAAATACAAAAATTAGCTAGGCGTGGTGGCAGGCCCCTGTAATCCCAGCTACTCAGGAGGCTGAGATAAGAGAATCTCTTGAACATGAGAGGTGGAGGTTGCAGTGAGTCAACTGTGCCATTTCATTCCAGCCTGAGCAAAAAGAGAGAAACTCAGAGAAACAGAAACAAAATAAAAAACAAAAACAAAACAAAAAAAACAAATCCTGACCCATAGCAAGTTCTTAATAAATGATGTCTTTTAGTAAGAAGGAAATGGCTCAGGGACTTTATTGATTTCTTACTTCTCTTTTCTTTCTTTTTTCTTTTTTTGTTTATTTTGTTTTGTGTTGAGACAGGGTCCAACTGTATCACCCAGGCTGGAGTGCAGTGGCATGATCACAGCTCACTGAAGTCTCAGTTTTCCCTGGCTCCGGTGATCCTCCTGCATCAGCCTCCCAAGTAGCTGGGATTACAGGCACACACCACCATCTTGACTAATTTTTGTATTTTTTGTAGAGATGGTGTTTCTCCATGTTGCCTAGGCTAGTCTCGAAATTCTAATCTCAAGCAATCCATGCATCTCCGTCTTCCAATGTCCTGGGATTACAGGAGTGAGACACTGAGCCTGGCCAGTTTTTTAATGTATAATAATACTATACACAAAATATATTTTCCAGACTTTGTACTTGCAACTTCTGTCCTTTGTGGAGAAAGAAACCACAAAGTAATATATTTTTATTATTTACATATATTTTTCAAAATACAATTGCTTTTATTGTTCAATGAATTATTTCCTTCACTCAAACGGTGATCACAAGAGACAGTGATGAGTTTTGCTTAGAGTATTTCTCCAAGCATGCACATATTGTTTCACAGTTAAAATACAAGCTTTGGACATTCATTTGCATGTTTAGATATGTCTAACATGAATGATATGATTCAACTTATTAATGCTATATAAAAGGACATTAAATGTCAGAGAAACTATAACTTGCTTAGGAAATAATAACTACCTTCAAAGAAATTACCAGCATTCTAATCTTTGTAAAAAATGTAAATATGCATGCACACTATATTCATCTAGCCTCATACATATTAACTTTAAAATAGTTACTATGTAAACAAATGTACAGATGCATATAACAAATAAAATTAGAAGCAATTTTAAGATATAAATTTACAGGTTCTCAATTCCTAATCACAAATGACTTTCTGCTGATTGGCTCATAATCACCCTTGCATTATTAGTGTATTTCTCACTTTGTTCCAGGCACTGTAATACAATCTTTTGATAAATAATTACATGTAATTTTTCTCCTCAAAATGAACTCTCCTTTCCCTTTCTTTAAACTTTTTCCTAGGCCTGAATTCTACATTTCCAACTGCCGGTAAGATGCTTCCATCTGTTGTCCACCAGGCACATAGAAATCAAATTATCTATGGCTAGAAACTTTCAGGGCCACAGAGTAATGGGGATTATACAAAGCTTAATTCAACTTGTAGAATTCTAAGACATTTTATTGACTGTAAACATTTTACTAGACACATTTCTGACCAAATAAAACACATTTTAATAACGCATTTGTGCTATAACATGAAGATATGTTCTCAAATCTTCTTCCAATTCTATTCTCTCGCATTGCATAAAATTTGTGCCTTAGGGTCTTTAGCAAAGATACAGTCTTAGCTTATGATATCCATAGTCTCCATATTGTTTTATGTCCTAGAAATCTTCAAATATCCTTAAATATAGTATTGAAAATCTTTTAGATACAAGTAATAATGCCAAACAAAATTTTCTGGCTTCTGTAACTGGGAAGTCTATAGTCCATGGATTTAGGCACTGCTGGATTCATGAAATTAATAAAGTCAAGGCTGTTTCTCCCATGCTTAAACTCTGTATCCACAGTAGCCTTGGTGAAAGGCTACTGGCAGAATCAGGCTCATATCCTACTAACCTATCAATGCCAATGGGAAAATGGCATTCTATTTTACTGGAAAAATGCCCTTGGAAGGACTCTGATTGGTCAAATTTTGTCACAAATATTTGTTGAGTAAATCAAAGTCTTTCTCTTTTCTGTATCAGTTACTGTAGCCATGGGTTTATATGCCTTGACTAGCGAAGCCTGTGAAACAGGCACAAGACTGTGAATGGGGAGTGGTAGTTGCCGTTCTATTTGAAGACAAAGAGCAAGTTCTACAAAGATAAATGGTTCTGCTAATTAGAAGAAAAAAGAAGAGAAATAATGTTAAACATGCTAAGAAAGAGATATAGAAATTATGAGAGCTCCTGATAATGACTTGCATACTGGTGTTTCCTCCGAGTATCAAGAATCCATGAAGCAAAAAATCTTATTTACATGGATCTTATGCACCAAACAAGAGAAAATCTGGCTCCGTGAGAGTGTCATAAAAATGTAGAATGTTGTAGTTGATATTCTAAAACATTTAGCTATAAAAAATAATCTATCATGTAAAGAGCTATTTTTTCAGAGTATCACCCAAGTGTGCATATTTAAACAATATGGTTTGTTCTTTAAAAAGATTGATATAGCTTTTATGATTATTTTTAGCATACAGTCCCTTATTCATTCTTTTTAGTTTTTTATAATTCATCTGTTGATAAACCTGGACTATTTGATATGAAACATTTTCTACAGTCTGGATTCTATATGCATAGTATAGTTTAAAATATGTCTTTTTCCTCTCTCTGTATTTTAAGCCAATTGGCAGCTGGGTATAGAGGCCTGATAAGACTCATGTCCAATCCTCTGGAAAGGTAATGAATGATGATATGTTTTATAATCAGCTACAGATAATGTCTAATTTTCTCTCATTTTTATTTATGCTCAATGCCTATCTCCATTAACTCACTGGGGTGACCACATGGGATATTCTCTTCTATCATTTCTTGTTGATTTGGTTAGATGATATACTTTTTCAAATTGGATCTGAAAAATTCATGCACGATATATGAACAGATACTTCATATAGAAGAGAAATTATGTTGGAGCCAGGAACATCAAACTCCTACATTCTGTTACACATTTCCCCTCATTTGTTATTTGGTTACTCAGTAATATAATTAAGGAAATAGCAGGATGTATGCTTTATGATTTTTCTCTACCAGTATTTGCAATAATAAACTTGTTCACTATTATGATGGTCGGTTTATGTGTTAAGTTAGGGTACATAGTTTCTCCGTAAACACTTATCTAATCCTGACTGTGAAGATATCTTGTAAATGTGACTCTAATCCAGGGTAAATGACTAACTAAGGGACTTTACCCAAGTCAATCTGTTGAAAGGCCTTGGAAACAGATGTAGGCTTCCCTAAAGAAGAAAAAAGTCTGCCTGTGGAGATCAGCTTCTACTCATGCCCAACAGTTCTAGCCTGCCCTCCCTGACAACCAGCCTTAGAGATTTTAGAATGGCATTGCAATGTCCCACAGTTTTATAAGCCAAATAATATATGTTCAACACAGAAACAGAACCAGTTTCTGTTTATTTATAATTATTTATTATAAATAATAGATATGTAAGTATACATATAAAACCGGTCATGTTATACATATCAAAATATTCAACATAACATCATATCATATATATTCGACATAATATATTTCTTTGTTAAACATATATAATATATTCAACATATAATATCTTGAATATGTTATTATATGTTAATATATTAGCATATATTATTAATATTTACATTGAATATATATAAATGTTCTGTTTCTCTGTTGAATGTTGTTTACTACTCCTGGTACCAACATTTATATCAGTCAGGATTCAACAGAGGTCTCTGTTGAATATGAAGAAATTAAGGGTTAAGGTATATTAAGGATTATGTTTTCTGAATAGGTTTTGGGATTTGTTGAATTGCTATTCAAATCTGATTAGATCTAAAGGTACTAATGCCTCTATTTTCGGTGGTAAAGAGGGCACTGATTATCCATGACATGATGTAGCAATAGAAATATGCAAAATATTACCTTTGGATACCCCTAATCAAATACATACTGAAGGGAAGTCACTGGGTAACGATATATTGATAATTGATATTTTATAGTAGTTCAATTGAGGAGTATAATGATATGAGACAGCTGTTCTTCATAGCACTGGAAAAAGTAGGGGGAGATAAGGATGAGCTCACAATGTCAAATTCCTGTCTCAAGTTGAGCTCAAATGACCTGAAAGCTTCTATATTTTCCTTGAAAGAAATCTTTATGTTTTGTAGTCATAGGGCTGAGATTTTAGAAAACCAAACTCAGACTCTCATCTCTTGAATGGTGAGATTATGCAAGTTGAATTCCTTATTTTCCAGGGTGTCTTCTGCTAAGTGGAGGCATTCATTAGGAAAAAATAAATGATCTGAAAAATTCATATAATGACATATGTTCAGAGACCATGGATCTGGGAACATCAAACTTCTAAATTCTCTTGAGTCTTCTTTGCTATTAGAAGCAGTCTTTCTAATCCAGTCAAAGAAAGGTAGCCCCTGCTTTCCCTGAAAAACTTGCAGGGGCCTTCTGTTTTACTTTGTTTTCATGCTGTTGATAAAGACATACCAGAACCTTGGAAGAAAAAGAGGTTTAATTGGACTTACAGTTTCACATGGCTGGGGTGGCCTCAGAATCATGGTGGGAGGTGAACGGCGCTTCGTACATGGCAGCAGCAAGAGAAAATGAGGAAGATGCAAAAGTGGAAACCCCTGTTAAGCCCATCAGATATTGTGAGACTCATTCACTGTCACAGAATAGCATAGGAAACACCAGCCCCCATGATTCAGTTACCTCCCCCTGAGTCCCTCCCATAACACATGGGAATCCTGGGAGATTAATTCAAGTTGAGATTTGGGTGGGGACACAACCAAATCATATCACCTTCCTGAGGTATTGGCCTTGCAAGCCACTGTTGATTCTAGTCAAGTGCTACTCTAGCCTCCTGTCTTTGTTCTAGACTCATAATTAGACTAAGTTTTAGCAAGCTCTAAAGGGTACAGTACAAGGTGTAACCCATGAATAGGTGCTCTACAGAATAAAAGAACTGCATGCTTATTTTCAATTTATACAGGCAGAAATCTGAAGATATGTATAGGTTTAGATCGTAAGGGTATGGATAGTGATAGAACATAAAGTTAGATTAGGCCAAATTGATTAATAAAGGCCCATTAAGCAGAGATTCTGGACAATGTTTTTTCTGAAGGTATTAGAAATGGCTATAACAGTTTTTTGACTCACTGACCAAAACATAGACCCAAAAGTAGCTATACTAAAAGAAGCTGAAATGTCAGAAATAATTTGGTATACTATAGTAGAGGAGGGTATCCAGAGGACTTAGAGAGATTGGAATGTTAGTGTAGATTAATCATGTAAAGACATGTTCATCTACACTAGGAGGGTTCATAGGGCACATCTTTCACTAAAAATGTGAGAAATAAATTTTTGAGGGAAGACCCAGCATCCTGGATCATTCTTCCATGCCATTTATAAATTCAAGTGTAAAATGCTACCATCAAACTGGCAACCCTAAATGCAAAGCAGAAAATGGGATACGGGGTAGAAGGGGCTAAGTGTTGATATTTGGTTGCCAAAGACAAGATAGTTGTGCTCTCTGTCTTAGTAGAGAGCAGAGCCTAAGAAATCCAGAGACTTATAACCTTGGCTGTTGATCATGGAGTCCTTAGAAAAGTAATAGATAGTTGGATGATCTACTAAATCCTTACTTGATTCACGTAAGCAGAAGAGTTTTTAGTTGAGTGAACAGAAGTCTAACTTGAATCACTAGAACAGAGAGTCTCTGCCTCTCAATCAATTCCCAGAATTATGCCAGTTTATAGACTTAGAACCTTTGAATGAAGAACCCTTGAATTAAGGATTTCCCTTGAGGAAAGACCCTGCTACACAGCCAAAATTGTAATGTTAATCTTAATCTTAGCCTGCCCCCAAAATGAGTTATGGCCAGTTAGCAGGGTTACTGTACATTGAGAGAAAGGAAATAATCATATTTTTAAGGAATTACTTGACGTTGACTTTAAACTGGCACTAGTTCCAGAAGACACAAAATGTCACTGTGGTCCATCATTTGGAGTAAGAACTTAACAGATGTCAGATGATCAATGGAGTTTTAGCTAAAGTTCATCTCACAGTGGGCTCAATGTGTCCCTGACCCCTTACTGTGGTAATTTCCCCATTTCTAGAATGCATAATTAGAAAAGACATATTCAGCAACTGTAGAATACCCACATTGTTATTCTGACCTGTGGAGTGAGAGTTATTGGAGTGGAAAAGTTCAAGCAGAAGTTATTTGAACTAACTCTTCCTATAAAAATAGTAAACCCAAAGCAATAGGACATTCATGAAGGGATTGCAGACATTAGTGCCACTGTAATAAACTTGATGGATGAATGGGTAGTGATTCCCATCATATTCCTATTCAACTTACCGATTTGCTATCTGCAGAAAACAGAGGGATCTTAGAGAATCACAGTGTATTATCTTAAACTTAATCAGCTGATGATTCCAATTGCTGTTGCAGTTCCAAGTTGTGCTTTCACCAGTTGAGCAAATTAAGATATCCTCTAGTACCTCTGTGCTGGAAAATGTTTTTTGTTTTTTTTTTCCTTGACACCTTTAAGTGAAGACCACCAGAAGCAGCCTGCTTTCAGCTGGCAAGGCAAGCAGTACAACTTCACTGTCCTACCTCAGGGGTATTTCAGCTCTCTAGACCTATGTCATTATTTAGTTCACAGGCACCTAGATCACCTTTCCTTCACACCAAATATTATGTTGGTCCATTATATTGATGATATGCTAATTAAACGTAGCAAACAAAATGTAACAAATATTCAAGATGCTTTCATAAAACACTTGTGTATTAAAGGATGGGAAATAAATATACAAAAGTCATGGCCTTTCAACCTCTGTTAACTTTCTAGGGACCCAGTGAGGTAGAGTATGTTGATATATCCCTTCTGAGATGAAGGATAATTTGCTGCATCTGGCCCCTCTGGCAACCAAAAAAGAGGCACAAAGCTTAGAAGTGCTCTTTTGATTTTATAAGTGACATATTCCTCCTTTGGGTATGATATTCTGGCCGTTTTAATGAGTAACTAAAAAAAAAGCTGCTAGTTTTGAGTGAAGTCCAGAACAAGAGAAGGCTCTACAAAAGACACAGGCTGCCATGCAAGCTGATTGGCCACTTGGGCCATACAATGATCAGATCCAAGGTGTCTGGAGTGTCAGTGGTAGATAGGGATGTTGTTTGAAGTGTTTGTGAAACACAGTGCACACCCTTAGTATTTTGGAGAAAACCCATTGTATACTCTGTGGATAACTACTTTCCTTTGAGAAACAGCTTTTGGCTTGCTACTGAGCCTTGGTAGAGACTAAACAGTTATCCATAGGCCGCCAAGTGCAAATGTGATATGAGCAGTCAATTATATATAGATATATGGCTTGGTGGGTTAGCTTATCTATCTCTCTCTCTCTCACTCTCTCTCTTTCTCTCTCTCTCTCTCTCAGTAAAGAGATATAGATATCTCATTTTAAGCAGGCCCTGAAGGCACAAGTTACATGAATAAGTTGGCAAATTCCCTTATGCTTGCTACATTACTTTCTCTGGCTCTCTACCCACGTATGTAGCTTGACGAAGAGCACACTTTGAACAGTTGACTGTTCATCAGTTGATTGATGTTGAGAAAACTCTGGCCTGGCTTTCAGATGGCTCTGCTCAATAGGTAGTCACTATCTAAAGAAACCAACGAGAACAAAGACCAATGTCACAGAATCTCTGGGACATATTTAAAGCAATGTCTAGAGGGAAATTTATAACACTAAATGCCCACAAGAGAAGTGAGGAAGGATCTAAAATCAACACCCTAACATTACTATGAAAAGAAGTAGAGGAGCAAGATCAAACAAATTCAAAAGCTAGCAAAAGACAAGAAATAACTAAGATCAGAGCAGAACTGAAGGAGATAGAGACACAAAAAAAATCCTTAAAAAAATCAAGGAATACAGGAGCTCGTTTTTTGAAAAGAT